>NMRA01000196.1:147580-196662 GCA_002633005.1 Phoronis australis | reverse complement strand
AAAACTGTCATAGTTGTCTCTAGTTGATGACAAACGGCAAATGGATTTCTCAGACTCTGCACAATGCGCACGTGATCCAGACTTACTAACTTCGCAAGCTCGGAGTTAGGACTTAATCTTCTGAATACATGTATGCCTTATGCATGGACGTTCAAATTGAATTCACTTTCCACACACCGTAAAAAATCGAAGCAGTCTCGCTGCCTGTACATCGTTCCAGTGCATTTAGTTCCAAAACAAGAATTTTGGCATTCTGAATAATTTCTATTGTGTCACTATTTAGAGTATATTGGGTTTTCAAACGAATTGCGGTATTTCTAGAATAAGAACCAAAACCTGTTTTCATCTCCCAACAAAACATTTCACGGTTCTCATATTTGAGTGTATTTTGGGTACATGTTAAACAAATGCCCCAAAATGTCTTTATTGATATTTGACATTTCTATTGATTGCTTGTGAATCAAAACTGAAACCTCTCCAAGTTCTCTTTGTCACAATCCGTAAACTAAGTGCAATATTTTTCGTGCGCATGTGTCCTGGCACTGAAGAAAAATAATATTAGAAACTGCCAAAATATCAGTACCATGAAAGGTTTGAAATTGGCCAATAAAGATATGCCACAAACAGGTTTCTAAAGTCTTTGCAAGCAATTATCATAGTGAAAATGTAAAGTTGAATATTATACGACAAGGTCCTTATTTTGGTTTTCAGACCTCAAAAATATGGTAATCACCGATCTGGAGGCAACGCTCTGAAAACCAACATATTGACAGATTGTGAAAGTCACCATCCTTTATGTAATTCACGAAGCTGACTATATTTGGGCTTTTGAAGGTGCATGTTTATATCAATCTCTCGTCCGATCAGTCAGCTATCAGTTTTCACGTCATGGAGAAAATTCTAGGAGTTGTTGGGAATAGTTGAAGGAACAATCGATTTCATTGTGGAAAGAAACCTTGTTTTCCAGTCATAAATAGGTTGTCTATCACTGCCGTTGATAGCACGTTGCGTGCCAGCACTCTCAGCGCGCTTGTGATTAATTCCGCGTAAATAACTTGTATTGAAAGTCAGTGAACATGTTGGTCTTTGAAAACACATTCTCTTTAACTGAGTGCTGGGGGACTTAGATGCCTTGGTGAATTTTTGCATTGACCGGAAGGTATATATTTCAATGATATATAAATGGATACTAAACCCTATCTTGGAGATTTCAATCAATCATTGTTCTGTCGCCTGCTAATATAGCCTTTTGCGTCAATCTTGAAAATAAAACCAGGAATCCACTGATCATTTTTTGCGCGCGTGCAAAGTTAATAACTTTTTGAACTTGATGTCATACAAAAAACGGCTAAATCGGCGTTAAGAGTTTTTTTCCTTTATAGCTCGGACCGTATGTCTTTAAGTCGCCATCGTTTTTTGAAATTAAAGGTTAAAGGTCACATTTTCCTTGTGTGTGAAATGTCCTATGTCTATATGTATTTCTTGCCATACCAAATTAGGAGACGTGATTTGCCTTGACGGAAAAACATCGACGAAGTGACGAGCAGTTGACAGATCGTTTGTTAAAATTTGAAACTAAAAGAAAGGTGCTTTANAACAAAATTACGAGAAGCTGTAATTAAGTGGAAAATATGTCTAGGATAGCCAACCAACCTTATTTTAGCTCAAAATGACATGGAAAAAGGTTGCCTTCGCCTTTAATATCAACCGAAATTAAAAGTCTTTATGAGCAAACCGTAAGAAATACCTAGTTAGCAGGTTGAATTCTGTTTCAGTGATAGAGAGTGACTTTGAATAGTGCACTTTAGTCTGCTTTTAGCGTCCCAAGCCACTTTAAATTGTATCGTGAAACACAAATTAGGAGTAAAATCTGAAAATACTGCGGTTAATTTCAATCTTGTCAAAATGACATTTTAGCTGTTTGTAGCATTACACTGGGATAGTGTCGATATAGCCTGATCACATTCATTAGAATTATAAGATACATGATTTGCTAGAGCAAATTCAAGTTCAATATTGAGAAACAGAACGCATTGCCATCAGCAATCGACCTCCAAATGTTTGGGCTTTCCCACGGGAAACAAGGTCGCAAGCTCGTCGCATACATGTAGATATCGGTAGATAGGCGAATCCATTATTCACTTTGCTTTTCTTTCTTACTTGGTAAGGATTTTTCGGTAACCGGCTGATGTGCGCCCAATGTACGATATCTGTGCAACCTGTATTATTACAGTATATCCAACAAAGACGCAACAAAGGAAACAATGGTAGCTTCCCATAGGCCATAACCATGGTACGCGCTTACGACAGTCGCTTGGATCTCACAAGTTATACAATAGCTTGCAACTTCCATACGACGTCATTTGGCTGTCTACCCCCAGCAAACATCACGGTTAACACTGTTTAATCTCGTACCAGTTGTGCTCATTTCAGATTGATTTTCATTTTTGAAAAAGTGAGCGACCAAATACAAATAACGCTGCACCGCCTTGATTTTTAAAAACATTCCAGAACCGACTGCTTTTGGTCTTTCTTTTGTACAGTACAGTTCTTAGTCTATGAGGTGCGCGGTAGTCAATTGAGCGGTCAGTTATTGACTATGAAAGGCTGACCGCTGGGGAGTTCGTCATAATCTGTCCACGACTCATTTTATACAGAATGTGACTTCTATGCTTTAAGCAATATTCACTAATTGTGATGATTATCTATCTTTTAAAACCACCAACAAACGAATTTTGAAAGTCTGTGTTCAGAGTAGTACATGCATGTATTTTGATATTATATTTCCACTCCGTTCATAAGGAATAATTACCACTAACACCAGACATTTGCATATCCGTTAGCGGGTTTGGATGTTGTCTTCGTACAAAATATTAGATGTTCCTTAGTAATGAAATACTTGCCTATTGTCTAGGACATCACAACATTTTCAGTGAAAGTATTTTCAACGTAGAAAATAAGCCGTCGGTCTCAGTATTTTTGCTACAAGGTTTTCCACACACAGTGCGCTTACTGATGGAAACAGACTATGCTGCTTACTATTTGATACTTTTGTGAACAACTAGGTCTTAAGTAGGTAACATATACACTTTTCTTAAGGCTACCACGAAGGCCTTACAAGGAAATGGGAGCAGTGCCGAGCTCTGTGCCAGACAGTTCGAAACGATGACCACCATGGATTTCTTGCAATGCTGAAATCGTTTAACAACAGGAGGCTGGAACCAGAAATAGCATCTCGCGCTACTGACATCTTGAGCAAGTACAACGAGGACGATGCAGAAGCAGCAAGTCTAGGGGTGCTGTTGCTTTTTTATTGGGCAACAGAGGTCGCTGAAGAACGTCTCAACAAGGCCGGAGATTCCGTAGAAGCCGCAATCACTATAAGAGAACAAAAACTGATTTTCGCCATGCGACAGTTTCGTGTTGAGCCTCAGTGAGAAAACAAATGCTCTTTTATTATGACCATTTAAAATTCAGCAACTCATATTTCATTGAAATCAATAAATGTGTCGCGATCAATTCTTTTTCTATAGGTCAATAACATGTATTGCATGAATTTCCTGTCTACGTTCTATGAAGTGTGAACTTCTAATTTTATGACCAAAATGGAGTCGCATCACGAAAAGAGAGAAAATTTGAGGTGTTCCACATGTCCTTGGAGTTTGTCACGTTTTTCCCCGTGTGCGAGTGGGTACAGGTGGTTACTGACCCGTGGATAGCTTTCGGTGCGACGATAGACTGAAGACTGATTCGACTTAATCACTTCATTGATTACATCCATACGTTCACAAACCTACTCAAACAAAACGCCCGACGTAATGTCTGTCCTATGCTTCAGCCAGTGCTGCGAAGCCTTGACTTGTGATCAATTTCTGAGACACTTCCAGCAACTGCTACACACGCTGATTCAATAACTTTCTGTCTCGATAGCTGGCTCTCTATCGACTATCGTTGTAACTGCTGATTCTCTTCAGTGCAACTCAGCTGTAACCCTTTGTAACTATCTTTCAAATAACTATCACAAACCCGTGCTTGGGTATTTATAATCTATTGCAATGTTCTAGAACTTTTCACCACTTCATGCACATTCTAGAACTTTCTGGCTTCTACCCTATCATTCCACCAACATAAATGTACAATAGGCTCTAGAATGTTCCAGATTACATTAAGGTAGGTGGATACACAAAAATAATTTCGACTGTTCTTTTACATTTTTATTTCACCCTAATCTTTATCTCTTGATGCACAGTATAATGAAGAAAAATAAAATTATTGGCTGAAAATCCAAAGATGTTTTTTTTAAATTATATTTGACCAAGCTTAAGTAAGTCATGTGGCTTGACTGCTCACCAGCTCAGTGACTGACAACTGGGGCGGAGCTTATACAAGGACGCTAACACTGTCAACAAACATTGCGTAACCGGGCAATCGAGAGTGCTGTACCAGCTGATACAGATGTTGAAGCGAGACTAAGAATAAAATAATTCTATGTTTGACCATGTGAAAGTTGGTGGTGAAATGGTGAACTGAGCCGTTTGTCCATCTGCAAAAAATTAAGTTGAGTGCGCGAAGTCCTAGGCGAAGCCATCACCACACTCAGCTTCAGGATTCAGTGCAGAAAAATGTGCGCGTGCAAGAGAAGTCGGAAAGGTGAGGTGTCTTGCGAGAGGACGCTGAGCGTCGACGTGGGTGGTGATGCACGATTCGATGAGAGTGCATGCACGCACTGTGAAGACACGCCGCGCGTGCGAGACATGGACAATTACATGCCGTCAGAGTAGAGTTTTTTTGAAATAAACCGTGCTTCTTTGCTAGGAACGCGCCGTGGAGGAGCTAGGCTGCCAAACTCAGTGGACTTTTTAACTTGCCGCCGGCCTTAACCCAAAGAACTAGAGAAATGACCCAGTGTTCATCATAACAAAATTGTTCCAGTGCATAGATTCAAACTTGTCCCTGAATTTGAACTCATATTATTCGATTTTAGTGGAAGGCAAAAGCGATTTTGAACAGTATTTGACCCTTCTCTCTGAGCATATGATTACCGGTTATCATCGGTTATTTCCGTACCCACATTTCCGGCTCATCAGTTCAGGAACTTGTCCTGAAAGCCGCCATTTTTCCTTGTAACTGAATGTGCTATCGTTTGCTCGAAAAGTCTTCATTATTTTGTTCTGTAAGTAATATCTCGTGATTCGTTTGCATATGTAGTGTATTTATAGTTCGTAGTTAGTGGTCGTTGATGTTTTTGGAATGTTACGCGTACTTAGTATTTTAAAATAGCATTGGAGTTTAGTCCCTTACGTAGGCCGGTCGAACCTAGGAACCAATTTTGGTCGAACCTATTTTTTGGTTTTATTTTTTCTCGTTATAAAAAAGTACTTTGCAATAATCGGAAAGGTAGTGCATTCTACTCAGTAAAAATCGAAAAAGTATCAAAATCGGGGCAAGCAGTGTAAAGTTATTGCAAGTTTTGTGGTGAAATTTGGGTCACTTTGTTTGGATGGCGTCGGCCATATTGGAGGACAGCGGGATTAATTACGAGTTTAAAACTTTGTGTAAATTGCCAACAAATTAAGGTGAAATTTAGTTAGACATATCTTTACTTACTATTCTGCACGATTTACATGTAACAGTGTGCACCAAATTTCAGTTACTCATTAAGTGATAAATGTGATCACAATTCCCATTGGACTTCGTTTCATTTCTGGCGGCACCGACAACATGGCGACTTTTGCTGAACTGAAAGGCATGTTCAATCGGCTACTTTGTAATTTGTGAAGATTTATTGTGATACATTTTGACAAACGTTGCTACAAAAAGAAAATTTGTTCAATTTACGTGTTTTTTGTGCAACAATATAAGATGTATTCGAATTATTTTACTGTAAATTTCCCATTCAGGTGATCTTACACTAGGCTAAACAATAGTTGAAATAATTTTGAAACGGTTTTTTGTTTGACTGTGAACTGCTGTTCATGTCTTGATTCGGTGTCACAAAGTGATTCATATATTGTCTAAATTTTAAGTCTGAATTGCTTTCAAGTCATGTTTTGTAAGTTATTGCTTCTTAATTCAGGTTATCAAGTCAACATACAATATGAATAATATGAATTTGGGAAATAAGCTATGTTGGATTGTGAAGCTTAAAGCCTCTAATTCTTGTTCCTTGCAACTTCATAATGCTTGTCAAATTCTGGTGTAAGGAAACACTATTCCGTCACCATGGTAATAGTTACATGTATGTCCACTTTCATATCATGGAAACTGTTGCTGTTGAATAGTGCTGTAATGCTAAATGTTGTAAAGTATTGTGCATTTTAAGTTACTTATTATGTTAAAAGTTTGAATCATTTTGGGTTAATGAATAAAAAATGATAACATATTGTATTGGACTTGTCATACTTATGTGCTCGAACGAGCCCCCTTTTTGGAGAACTGGAAAAAGGTCTGCCTCAGTCACAGAAGCACGATTTCCGAAAAAAAGTAGAAAATGTGACAATATTCCACTAGAAGACAGGAAGTACCAAAATTTAGAGTCTGCAATTCATAGCTCTGAACAGACCCACTGAATCTTACAGTAAAATATAGACATTCCCAAAAATTCCAGCCCCCCCCCCATTCTTTTAGGCTTGGTGCGCTCATACAAAGTCTGGGAAAATCTCTATTGAAAGCCAACAACTTTGCACAGTTCGCCAGAAGTACCCAAGTTCTAAGTAAACCTCGTTTGAGCGAGCGCTGTGGCCAGCGACCAGTTAGGCCTACCTGTAAGGGTAGCCTTGGCGCAAAGCTGTATAGGCCTACTAACAAGCTGTATTTTGACGATAGTCTTCACTGGTACATGTAGCTGCTGACTGAGGCTAACTAAGGTCTGCGGCGGCAGTGTGACACAGGACTAACCAGCCCGTAATTGACCTATCGCAAGCTCCGCTCCTATGCTAAAATTCACGTGATACCCGACAATCGAACGAGATGTCAGAGGCAAATACACTGTCGCTAAACGACGTTCCTGGAGGTATCGATGAGTGTTTTTGCACTATTTGAAAACGCTTCGACAGAGGCAAGAGGCGATGCTTTTCAACAGAGAATCGTAAGTTCATGATATGGGAATTTGTAAAGGTGACTATGAAAAAATACGTGCTCGATGAGCCAGCGAAAATCCGAAGAAACCCTTGGCCTCGGGGCAACCTTCACCTGACAAATGACAAGGCCACTGATACGATATGTTCATGTAAAGCTGGGTATGTACCTTAAAGTCGAATTATCTGTACGATTCCATAGATTTCATGATCTTTCGAATAAAATCAGTGAAGATTCACCGATATTATTATTCTGTCGTCTGCTAAAATTCGCCAAATGAAAAGTAGGTCACAACTCTGGTGGGACTCCTGGAGTAAAGTAAGTCATAGATTACAGACAACACATGCACTATAGTCTCTGACTAGGTCGAATCGATAGCACTGTTTACGCTTTTCTAATCTTGTAACGAAATATTTTGATAAAAAATTCAAGTTCATAGCTCAGGTACACACTCGTCTCGTCCTAGGCAAACAGTTAGCTCCGGTAGGTCTAGGGCTGTGTCTAAGTCAAATTAATGCCTGGAATTCAGTTGCGGATCTAGAACACCACAGGGGGGCCCAACATATGTTGCCTCGTGGAATTGAGCAAAATGCGATTGTATGCGCACAGGCGGCCCGAAAGTTGCAGGGGCCAGGGATGTAGACCTTTGGACCTTCTGTTCAGAAAATCTATCGGTGGACTAAAACAACAGGAACACGATTCCGCCGCGATCTGGGGTCTGAGCCCCCCTCTTCCGCTACCGGTCCTAGTTACTGAACTCAATATTTCCTCACGCTTCCCGCTCTTCTTGTTTCATTTTGCTTGCGGCAGCCAAAAAGGGGGGGCTGGGGTCCCTGCCCCCCCCCAGATCCGCCTATGGAATTGTCTGTTTGCACAATTAAGACATTTAAATTAGGCGTACCTTCTTATGAACTTGGCATTTTTTGTAGTTTTATTCCATAAAGGTACATGTAGCTTCCATTTAATTTTGAAGGTAGCATGATCACTAAGTCGTGGTATTGTTACAAAAGATTACAAGTCTGGTGTGGTAGTTGCAAAAATAGGGTATTTACAAAAATAACTCAAATTCTTTTTTAATGCTTCATAAATCTAAATATCATATTTGAACAACTTCAAAATGAGCTCTCTCTAACTTTACAGACATAGTGTATACTAGAGGTACACGTCAAAAAGTAATTCAACAGTTTATTTTTAGTGACAACAGCTCGACCAAGGCTTTGAGTTCCGGCAGTAATCCAGTGCCCTTCCCTGTGCCGATCGAATCTATGAATTTTGACCGGGAGAGAAGTTCAGTTGAACACCAGCCTACTGTTTATGAATAACAAAAATGTACCTCTGATACGAAACAAAATAATGTCCATTAGGTTGAAATAAATAAAAAAACATGAAATAGAAATGTCCTTGAAAACAACAATTTCCGGGGACTACCGCTAGAGTGCTGAGATCCATCAGGCGCCGAGACAAAGGCGGCCAGACGTAGGAATCTTGGGAGTCAAAATCTGAGATAGCCCTGCACCATGACCACCAAGCTGAAAAGTGCGTATCTTTGAACTAATATATTTGTGTTTATTATAGCCTTCGAGTTAGCAAGCAACATCGCTAAGTTCAGCTGCTCGTGTGGCCGTACAGTTTGATCCATAGTTTACATTTTTCAACATCATTTTCGTCTTAGGACATGCCAAAAAATGACGGGATATTATTCTGGAGCAGCATAACGGCTGTCGGTGCTATACACGCCTTATCACCGTTTCCCCATTCTTAGCGGACAATTTCTTGAGCTAAAGACTAAAGTAAGTTTTACTCGACTACGTGTGGTTTGTCGGTTAAAATGGCGACTTGGAAACACAGACGAAGGTGTGCCAAGAATGCTGCGTTCTGATTAGTCAATTAAGCCGTCCGTCATAATCCTGGCGATAGGTCAATTTCATGCAAGTGTCTGGAACTACCCTTGAATATATGCGGCATTTATGATTTAACCATTTTACTTCAACAAAACAGCTTGCAACAGCATGCATTTACCGTTCCCAGAGTCTGGTCTCGATCCGCACCGGGTCCGATAGGCTGCGGTCCCGAGTCTGGCAAAATAATTTCTGTCAAAATTTTTTCGTCATATTTCTTCAACAAATTCGATAAAATTGTCCGTAGTTTGATTTTATTAAAATTAAGTTGCGTTGTCGATTATTTTATCCCCGTTTGCTGGCTGGTAACACCACAGGCACTGCTCCAGTCGCACTGATGGCCTTTTCTCCGCCTGGGTTCTACACTCTATCACAGTGCTAAACGAAAGTTAGCACTGTAGAATGTTGTTTAATACGNTAGTTATGGGGTAGGTACTACTTGGATCCTTATAACATCCTCTAACCATGTAATAAGGGTTAATAACGCGTGAGAGAAGGACTTTAAGTTCAACGCCGTTTTTCTTGGCTCGTGATTTCAGGGTAGTGACAAGATTCTCGGGCCTATTTTTCCGCAACACGGGGGTCAATTTTTACAAAAATTTTCAAATTTGAAATCCTATAGAACTGAAGTAAAATCTCCTGCCAGGGTTTTTTGATACATGGATCAGATTTTTAGTTATTAGACGGAAAGTGACCAAATGAGAGAAAGTGGCGTGCTTGCCCCAATTCACTAGCAAAAATGCCACAAAATCAAGATCCTTATGATTTTGTACATATATTTGGTATGGATAAGTAGAATATTGCGTAAGAAAACAGATGATGATAATCCCTGTGCATTTTAAAAAATGTGATGTAAAATTAGATTTTTTGAAAATTAAAAAATACGATATTTTAAAAAACGAACTACAATAAAAACTTTTTTTCTGGATATTTGACCAGTGTATACACCCTCTTAATCACTTACATGTACATGCTGGAATATTCTAGAATGTCTCACACTGTTGTTTGGTAAACAAATTATATCATCGCTGTCCTGACCTCAAGGGTCATGCCAATCAATACCTCACTGCTAGAACACAAACAGAACAATAAAACAAATAATTAAATTAAGAACAGTGTCGGTATACTCCTGACAGAGTTGAACGATGCGTTATTCGAGTATGTACGGAAGTTCAGTCTGACAGTGCACTGTAAGTCATGTGACTTTCAAACTATAGAATGATTGACAGTTTTACTGAAGTTTGCCCATGCGCAGATAACGCTCACCTTCGAGAGGAACGTGAGGCTACGAAAATGCCTGACGCAATCAGAATGCGATTTTTGTTCTGCTGTGTCACGCGCTGTGGGAAGGAACACGATGTACAATGTAGTCACTTGCCAATGTTTAGTGCAAACAAGGACAGCTTTTTACATTTGTGTTGGTATAGGTGTTGAAAATGTTGTCTGGAGTGGGTATAACAGTGAGATTAGTTAATAGTAAACGTTCACCTTAAGCTTTCAGATCTGTAATCCTTGACGATGGATCTAGGTTGTTGCAAGGGAGAGCAACTACCGGTTTTGAAGGAAAATGATGCAAGTGCCCCTAAAAAAGGACTCTCGGGCCTTCCTTTAAATCCGATTATCGCCTACTTGTCAGTAGAATTATGAAACGTTGCTTTTTCAAGTAGTAACGGTGTATTGTTTTATGTATCTGTGCGTGCAGGCGTGCATGCGTGCGTGTGTGCGTACGTGTGTGTGTGTGTGCGCGCCCGCACGTGTTTCTGTGTGTATTTGTGCTAGAAATGAAACTTTCTGTTCAAGGTTATGGTTGGACCATACTGCCAAATCTGGACAACGGCCAAAGGTGTACAAAACCGTACAATTTAAGGTTGTTTCAAACCTTATTCACAGAATTGGCCATTTTTACAGTATTTCACATGTGTCTAGCAAAAATACCTCTTCTTGATTCTCGGGGAACATCAAATACAAAATGTATACCGTGTAGCGCGATAAAGGATGTTGCAGAACCACCTTGGAACCACACAACCGTGTGGATATTTCTTTACGTCTTAGCTGAGGTCAAAGGTTACAGGGCTGTTACTCAAAACCGAATTTCCCGCCACGTACAGAAGAGCTTCGTATGCACCCTCAATCCTTTCATTCACAGAGTCGCCATAATATTGAGTCAACGAGGTGTACTGTACTTATGATAGAACGTGCCGGGAAAAATAAAAAGTGTAGTTTCGATCTTGAGAGAGTTGTGCTCACGCTTTTGTAGTCATGAACAAAGCAAGTTGTGAAAAGAGATAAATTCTCACCCAAATTCATTAATTTAATAAGTAAATTGGTATTTCGCTGTTCTGATCTCATACTAACGATATGCTTTAACCACCGACTAGGTTTTGGTTATCCATTTTCTACTTGGTTTCATATCAGTCTCCCGGCACGTGATGTGTACAGACTACAGCGTATATGTACATCAATGAACTGTTGATCCCAACTCGTGGCTGTAGACGGTGCGTTTTAATCATAATATTTAAGTTAATTACGCAATGCGAATTCTGTTGACATTGCGAGTGAATGTCGAAATAGCAAACATGGTTAGGTCATGTTTAGATTACATTGAAGGAAAAGAAGTTTTCATCGAATAATTAACCGAAGACTTTGAGATTTTCACTCGTCCCAGTTTAATCGGCTTTTTTCTACTTCGGCAAGTCTGCTTTATTTGAATTTAAGAACACGAGTGCTCCTAAACGGCTTGGTGGATGTCGCTGAATTTTTTTAAACTTAATGTGTATTCATCGCAAAAAACGACGGTACTATTTTCATTATAAAGGCCTAGTTTTTACGAATGTAACCAAGACAAACACGACTTTTATTTTTGCAAAAATACCATACGTTTTGCGAGTTGATTTGTCATAGAAACCAAAAGAAAAGACTAATCGAAAAGTCCTAACAGAGTTTTGGAGGTAAATGGTGAAATTTTTATTTAAAAGGGGATTCATTAAAATTGAGGGTTACTTTTCTTTGAATGCACCTTTTTTAAAATGGAATTTTGGCTTAAAAAGATGGTAACGAAATAATAATAATCATGGTATATATTAAGTACAAAACCTATTTTCATATTCCCTGGTCTTTTTCTTTCAGAAAATATATACTTTTCTAGTCGGCTTAGTTTTTTATATACGAGTGGAGGCCAATAAACAAAGTTTGAGATAACCTCAACGTAGGTTAAGTATACATTCTCTGAGAGTCGAAATCCTTTGGTATTTATTTTTTGATTTTTTTCAATCTGCAGTGTGTGGGTTACGTGACCACGTCTTTGTAAAAGTACAACTGTTCCAAATAAGAAAGGAACATGTACATGTACATGTATGGCAACACATGGACGATAATAACATGACCATATTTTGATTGATATGAATCCTCAACAATAACATGACCATATTTTGCTTGATATGAATGTTCAAGACGACATATCAGAAACGCAGTTACAATTTTCTAAATTGTCACTTCGTTTTTATCGTTTCACGCAACGTTTGATTTTCTCCTAAAAATCATTATAGACATAATTTTGATAGCCACTATCACAACTGTGGTTCAATTTCAAACAGTTTTGGAGTCGAGAGCATGAAACACATACATGTAATCAATAGTAATATTATACAAGTATTTCACTCCGATCAGTCATTTCTGAGATATGATGCTTTAAGTCAGCAATTATTACCTGTCGAAAACAAAGCCTATATACACTGTTTTGACTTTAATGTGCACACGGGATGCAAATCCAACTTTAAACTTGAAGATTTAGCAATGTCAAATATTACAATTTATTACGTGATTTCACAATCGCTCTATAACGTCATCCCTTTATTTTAGCCATTCAAGCTTGACGAAACATTTTATTCAAGATTTGTCATTAAATACTGAAGAAAAAGAAAATGAAATTCAAAACGTATTTTACGGATATTCGGTGATAAACAAACTACCGCAATGGGTGTACGTGACACGAAAGGATTTGTCTTATTTGGAACTCTCTTTACCCGAACCCTTTTTATTCTTCACGGTGGCATAGTTCTGTTAATGTTTTATGAAGGACACCACATTGCATCAAGATGGTGGTCGTTGACTTTGTTTCCACTTCCTGGACTCATATTTGAATTGCTAGTCGTCATATTCGCGTTTCACGGACGAGAGTGGAAAAGTTGGTTTTGTCCCAATTTCCTATTGTATCTGCTAGCTGTATTGCCTTCTATTTGGCTCGTGGAGCTGACCAAAGTGGAAGAACAAGCCCAGATTTCTGGAAATTTCAATTTTAAATCTTCGCATCGAGTCCATGTATTTGGTGCTGAGGGAATAGTTACCATGCCTTTGCGGCGATGGGCAATCATTCTCGAGAGTTCAACGCTTTTGTTGGTGGTCTTCGCTAGATGGCTGTTACCTACGCGTCACCTTAGCGACCGGCAGTTATCGAATCTATGGCTATTGCAAGCGTTTACATGCGCAGATATATTGGAACTGTTGGATTTACTTAACTACAAAGGTTCCGTTACCGATGCAAGATTCGTCAATGCAGTTTTGGGATTTTTTTCACTAAGTATGCTGCAGTTTACTTTTATCATTGGCTCGGACAGAGTAGAATTCAAGCAAGATGACCCTGACCTTCAAAGGAAAGCGTCCACGTCTATTTTCTCACCGGGATACGTAGAACCGCAAGCTTCTAATCCTCCATCGGAAAACATAACCAGTGAAGTTATTTTAATATTATCGTCCATCTTCTTAATGAATCTGCCGTTCGCCGTTTTGCGTGTTTCTGCAATCATTTTCTTTGGTGTCATTCCTTATTCAGGACTTTTCTTCATGACTAAAAACATAGTGTCAGTTTTGTTTGGGTTATTCAGAATTTTACGCCTCACTGTACTTCGTTCGATCATCACTATCAATGTAGTACCACCGCCGAATTGATGCTCAGACTCAACATGAAGAAAATAAAACTAATTACTGTCTTCAGATATCTAAGTGCGTAGCTTTACATGTTCCGTTCGAGTAACAGAGTACTATATGTACGCATGCTCAGTCACAGATATCGCGTGAGCTAATCGAGACCTGAATTCCTCTTTAAGCTTACTAACACACTGCTTAAAGAGGCCTAGTACATGTACATGTACGTGAAAAACAGATTAAATTGCACCATTCAAAGTGGTTCTCAACTACTGAAATAGGATTCAACCTGCTAACCAGGTTTGCTCGTAAAGATTTTGAATTTCTGTTGATACCAAAGCATTTTTCTTTTAGTTTCAAATTTCGAAAAACGATATGTTAACTGCTTACCACTCCGTCGACTTTCTCCCACAAGGTAAAGCACGCCTCCTTCTTGAGTATCGCATACACGTAGCACATTTCCCTTATACATGTATGAAGAGTGTGGCCTTCAACCTTTGAAATAAACGAAACAGTGGCGATTTCAAGCAACAGCCATTCCGGTTAAGATTCAAATGGTGTAAGCCCTGATTGTTTAAAATTAGATATAAAGGTACATGTATCGTAGTATCCAAATATATCCTAAAATGCACTTGGAATTCTTTTTGGAATCGCTTGCTTCATTGACTTGCCTCATACTGTGATGTTGACTTCAGATTCGGAGGGCAGTGACATATGATAATCTACTATCAATATCCAACTCATCAGTCAACTATTTTACGAATGACTGTGAGCGTATGGCAGCATTTATCATAACAGGGAAGGAGATTAGAAACTCTGGGATAATTACAGAATTTTTCCTTAGCACAAATTTCTAAAATCGTAAATTTTGTGATTTTTGTGGCAATTCCATCAGAGCGGAAAGTGAATTACACTGTCCTAGACGTTGCGACAAGGTACTTTCGTCAGAAATAGTTTACAAGACTGATATTTTTGACAATCTTTCTCGTTCCATGCTTCTTTGAGGCCTGAAGACGGGTCACAGCTTGGAATTGGAGGGCTACGAATGATGAAATTACATGGTGGAATGCAAACGGGAAGCTTGTACAGAAGTGCAGGGTGCCAACGACAGACAATCATCATTGCGATTCATGTATGCGTGACATGCATACAGGCCCGTTGGAAGGCAAAAATTATTGGGGGGCACAAACCAATTCGACTACCTCCTTCCTATCGCCACCATCTCCGCCCCCCTCCCCCAACCCCCGTTCTGCGGAGGCGGCCATATTTATACCGAACCCCCCACGTCCGTCCTAGTAGGGGGTTTAGGGGCAATCCTCAACATACAGCAATCAGGAAAGGAGCAACCGCGAACCAACATAAATTCACTGAGAGTAAGATAGGGCCTAGGGCCAGTGCACTGACGGATATCCTTGCACCTGACATATAACACTGTGAAAATATGAAATTCGATGAACTAAACCTAGTCGCTGGTCAGCTTAGCTATGATTCACTTGAGAGAGACAGATTAGCTCGTAAATATCCATTTGCGCTAGCTCTACGGTCAAGATTCGTTTTATTATGATCCAGTTTCAGGAAAAGCTAATTTTATTAATTGTGGTCATTTATGAAGGAATTTTTTGAAAAGGTGAGGTCCCGAAGTCCCTGCATACGGTAGAGTGCCTTTGGGTCTGTTTTAAAATCTCTTATTAAAACACGGTCGGTAGTCCAGTTTCTGGTTGTTGGAAAAATATACACATTTCAACACCTAATTCAGTTCCCGTGGATCACTGAGATTCTGCGCGGACGTACTGCATAGTTACACCATTTTAACGTAGGTGCTTCAGTCATAACCTGCTCCGTCTGATCAGTATGCACGGGAATGGTAAGCAAAGGATTCAGTTTTGAAGAACAAAAATTCATTAAGCAATACCATTGGACTCTAAAAACATCAAGGAAGTGCGAAGACTTTCCAAGTTAATGAGCAATGAGCTTAATTTTATTTATCTAAGGACTTAAACTTGTTTTTCGATATACTGTTCCTGAATTTAAACCACTAATCTAGTTCAATGAACAATTTACTGTCATTTGAATTGTGCGAACATTTTAGGACACTTTCTAGAGATGTCCGATCAATATCCTTGAGACATATTTCAGATACACAAAAAACGTTTAGTGTACTATGCTATTTGGGGATCTGATGATAGTTTGAGTTTTCCCAATGTCATCCTGCAATTTATTTCAGTGAAGCATCGTCACGTTTTAAAAGATTAGCTTCTAGTTGTTAAAAAATCTTCAATCAGTCGATTTTCGTAGATGCACAAACATATAAATCATAACCAAGATACTGAAAATGTGTAACATATTTTTTCTAGTCTTAATAATTGAAGACAACAGCTAAATATAATATTAATCTCTTCTCTATAGAAACTCTCACGCTGCAGCTAGGCATTCAAACTATCCCAGAATGAAATAGAGAGGAACTGGTGTGGGGCATGCGCATTGAGATTTGCACATTCGCTATTGTACACGTAGTACCCAGGATAGCCATGGCGGCTCTATTTTGGATTACAATACTGGGACTTTGCTGACAAGTTTGTCACTGGTATGCAACAAAACCCGTAAATAATAATCAATATTAATAGAATGGTGAACTGTCTTAAGAGTACTGACATTAAGAAATTTGCCTAGACGTTTAGGTGCACCGATTATCTTTGATAATTTATTTGTAATGTGATCTATATACATATTAAATTTAGATTAGGATCTAAAATAAGGCCCAAATACTTGAACTTTTCAACATTCTCGATGGGAGAACCGTTGATACAAAGGGACAGTTTTTGTTGTTTTAATTTTGGTGGATTCCCAACCGCATCGACTTGGTTTTATTAATGGTAAGAGTGAGATTATTTTGAATCACCCAGTCATGGATAAGGGCTAGCTCATTAATGAGAGAAGTTTCGAGTTCTTTTACTAATTGTTTTCGTAATAAAAGCGACTGATATTATCTTATGGTCTTGCAGTCGCAAAATTGACTTACTGAATTTAAAAATACAGTAAATTAATACGCTCCTTAAAAGCTTCTCTTTACAAATTTTGTCGATTTTTCGAAATACGTGCATGAATCGTTACGTGCACGTTTCCAAGTGTATTTAGACGATCCGTGCTTCAAAAGCGGAGACCTCAACAACAATGTCCTGGCCAGGGTCCTCAAAAGGTAAACCATGCGCTGATACAGAGTTGTTAAATGTTCTCTTGAGTTTTCTCTCTTATCCGCATTTAGCAGTCTTTCTTTTCTCAACTGTCCCCGCCCCACCCGCATGTCGGTTGACATGGTTGAACCGTGCCCCCTGCCCCCCCGGCNCCCGCATGTCGGTTGACATGGTTGAACCGTGCTCCCTGCCACCCCCCCGCTTCCTACGGCCCTGAAACTCGGTGTGGTTAAAGATGTACGTAACGTAATTCAGAAATACAGTAGTCAACAAAAGGCATGAGGGTATAATGGGTACTTGTGCTGAAAGGTTTCATGTTATGCATATAGCCAAAGTCTACTGTGAGAGCCCAATGTCATCAGTCTTGAACGGAAACTAATTTAATACGCATAGTATGTTGGAATGAAAAATCACTTGAGGTAATTAATTTGATATATGGATTTCATAATTTACCCACAAGTTTGATTGTGTTGTTGACAAAATGTTCTGAAACAAACGATACTTTTTTATTTGTTTTCAAAACAATTCTGAATGATCGTTCATGTACATGTACTTTTTTTAAAAATATCATGAACTCATGTTATTTAACCAATAAAAATAGCAATTTTTTCATGAAAAATTTGCATATTTTCGTCATTCGTGTCATTGATATTACGAGTAAAAATGTAAACTACTTTATGGAGTGTTTTGTAGCACTGATGATAACCAATAATTCAGATGCATCACAGAAAATTAAATTCCATTGAAATTTGTTTATCAGGAAATATTTTTTCTCCGTCCATCATTCTACTGTCTTTTGTCTCTGTGTATATCGTCACTGTGATCTCTTTATTCATAGCTGTCGTTTAAGTAATAGTTCATTGTCTGTTGAACCCCCTTGCATAAAGTGTATAATATTATCATACTTTGATATTATGTCATTACGTTAGCTACATGTATACATGTATAAGCCTGTGGGGGTCAAGATTGCTAACTCCAAATATTATCTATGTAGCCCAAGTTCGCTTGTAAACTTGCTTTATTCTGTATACCTTGTCTTAGTTCAGGTGCTTTATTGCTTATTGTATAGGTGTTTCTTTCTTAGTTAATTGTATCTGTACATATTTTTTCATCCCAGGAATTATCAGTCACCTCGTTATCCTTTTCTGTAACCACGGTGCGGTGTTTCTTCGGATGGGCGGTGCTTTTGGCATTTGGCGCTTTTTGTCGCCCATCTTTGTTGTGTTCAAAAAATAGTTTGATATACATGTACCTATTACACTTTAGTTTTGTACATTATTACTTTACCTTACAACAAACATCTCAACCACATTCTATTTTTCTAACATACCCAACTTAGCTCGAACCACCGCATCTTCAGCAAAATATTGTCCCAGATAATTACATGTACATGAACATTGTTTTTCTTCGAATTGTTGTTATTAATAGTATTCACGCTATGAAGCACAAAAATTCTCCCGAACCAAAGGTTCAATTCACAGTAACCCAATGCCAACCAGTAACTCTGAAACTGATTGCAATAATAAATACACTTTTTGAATTTATAAATCTCAGAAACAAGAAAAGAGACCCTAAGCAACAGGTTTAACAATTTGAAACTTCACAATGTGTACTGTAGGCATGGGGCCCGTTCCAACAAAACTGACTTAGCTAAGACAATTCCTAAATTTTACTAACTTTTAAAATAAAAGTTCAATTTGTCTCAAAATTATTTCAAGAAAGAGATGTTAAGCTTGATTTAAATGTTTGACGTACGTTTTGGCTTAATTTTGATGAATTTACCAGATATGGAAGTTTCAAAGTTTGGAAGTTAAGACAAATCTTAGACTTAAGTCAATAATGAACTTAAGTCAGTTTCTTGGAACGGGCCCATGAACTTGATAAACTCGTGTAAACAGTGTGTCGATTCTGTCTATGATATTTCGTGAAAGAACAAAGTCATTAATTTGATGGTATATTTTAAACCTTGTTAACTCTTTACTTTAGGAAGATCCCAGTGAAACTTATTATTTTATAAATCATTGACTAATTGGTTAGACTTGGACGTCGAAAGATTCAACGCGTTGGTTTTTAATTTCTCGTCTGGTCGCCAAGGGTGGCATGAAATAATAATGATTTTTCAGTGGTTCCCTTACCATGAAAGTTGCATGAGCGGCGCAAAACAAAAGTAGGAGGGCTATAGCCCCCCTCCCCAACCCTCCTGTAGAGCACACAGTCACATGGCGGTGCATCACTGAAAAAGTGGAGGGCTATAGTCCCCTAGCAGCCCCTATGGTGCGCTGCCCATGAGTTGACATTGAGTTATATGACAGTACAGCTGTACAAACGTTCGAATCATCCAACGGCATCAATCGCGACTCCAGACGCAACGATTGAGAAAAACTGTTCCATCTGTGCATGTAATTCTGAGTATAATAAAACCTGGAAAGAACAAACATCTATGCCTAGATAGTGAATGAAGGGCATGTAATTCGAGTTACCACAAATGGATTTCCCCCCTGCTCAGTGTCTTTCTCTCCATCTCTTGGTATTATTTGATTTTTGTTCTCTTCCTTTTTAACGATTCCCCAGTCGCTTCTTCCAAATTAAAAACCAAACGAATTAACCCAAAAAACCATCTAGTCAAAGCCTGTACCCAAATCGTGCTCTTACCGATTTCATTCAAAATGAATTCAAAACAAACTGAATTCAGTGTTTTTTTTAGATATCTTTCTGGCCGGGGGATGCACCAGCGAAATGACCGCTACTGCTCGAACAGCTTGAAGCTTCATTTTTGGGAATCGCCACTAAAAAATAATACCTGCAAGACTGTAATTTACGAAATGTTCCAATGATAGCGATGTTTATCGATTGACAAACTCCCCCCGTCCCGTTTCCTACATCTGAGGAAAAAGATCGCCATACTTCATCGTGTTAAATTTAGTGTGGATGCCATGCTTTGTCCGTGGCTTAAAACAGTTTTCGTATCACAACTTGTGATTGTTCCATGCAGTAAATCCACATAATCCCTTATTTAATCTCGGGATTTTTCAAGTCAACCAAAACTGCCGCGTTGGTTTGAATAAAATGGATATTTGCTGGTAGCTCCTGAAAATCTACACAATATATAGTTGCGATTGGCCGATTGCAATTATTTAAAACAAACATTCTTAGAGCATATAGCGGGAATTTTAAAGATTACTTTTCTTATTTGGGTCTGGGCTCGTGACGCAGATAATCCAAATACCGCATGGACCAATAATGTAAGAACTTTTATCAATTACTCTCTATACACCTGTACTACACCAAAACATCAGTAATTGAAAGCGATGGATGGTTATCAGTCATTCATGCCATGTTGCAAGTATCCACTGAATAAATACGTCTGCGTGAGAATTGTTTATGAAATAAGCCAAGGGCATTGTGCACGGTGTGCACTGTCTCATTCCCAAAACAACATGACGACGAAAGTAGACTCACTTTCATTGTTGATAGTAGTGAATTGTCAAAGCACTAGTGGACCTTTATGACGACATAAGTAGCCATGTACGGTCTAAAACAATAACATTAATGGGAAATTGGCGAGGAAAGGTAGTTTCCTGATGAAAATAATTGTTGGGATGACCAGAAAATACCTGTAGAAACGCGATGCTTGTACAGTTGTCTTGTCGCATCGATAAGTTAGCTGCTTCGGGTAACAGTACATGTACATGTAGCTTTGAAAGTAAACAGCAAGGTGCTAAACTCTCCCATGGACGACCACTCAATTTGGCCCTTGGATTTCCATGCACGCCTACATGTACATTGTACCTCTGAGTCGCCAAACGTAGGCGGGGAAGAGGAAAGGACTTCTGTATAAAGCTGCTTCAAAGTTGTTAAGGTAATTCAAAAGGTGTTTCGGTTGATATTTTGCTAATCACATCACCGACGCTTTTGTTTTTGTTCACGTTGCTGGCTTCAGACTTTGGCCAATGGCAAGTTAGATTAATCAAAATTTGTGTTTTTGACTATTCCAAGACTCATTAAGGATATGTGCTTTTTCCAGAGAAACCAGGAAATTCGACGTGTTATAAATTGGTGAGTTAAAATTATTCATCTTATTGCTAATCATCTATCAACGAATTGTTTGAACCTAACAAAATTCTTATCGGCAGTCTGGAACTATGGGTCTGAAAGGTACAGTGCAATTGAAGTGTGATGTGTAGCCTTTTTGGTAAATGAACACACTTTAGCTGTCGAGATGGTGAATGAATCACATAACACAACTCATTTGCTTAAAAAGAAAATTGATTGGTTGCTGTCGTCTCAGGAGTGTAAATGCCAAATATTCATGTTAATTTTTAGAAAAAATGATCAGATGCATTTAACCCACCTTTAAACTGATCTCCTCGCCCTACCCCCCCGTGTCCTTGAGGATAAGTCGGCATGCAAAGCCTTTACACTGGATACCTTTCGTTGTCATTTTTGTTGCAAAAACATTTTGCTTTATACCAAGAATATGTTGTTAGATTGCAATTGAAATTGTATTGTTGGTCGGGGGAGGGAAAGCAATGTTAATTTTGAAAGCAGTGCTTAATTCTTCCGATCATCAGAAAACACTACTATGTGCATACAAGATTGAACACAGCTCTGTTAGAATCCATCTAACCAAATGGCAAAGGATTGAATGTGCTTGCGTAAGCCTATTTTTTGATTCAAGTTGGGCTCCAGAGTTCACACTGATACTCGCAAATAACGAGAACTTTGTTAACTTTTATAGGACTATTACTGCTGGCAGCAGCCGGTTCTTGCATTTGGAGCACAGTGGACTCAAATGAACGAGCGAACATTAACTGGAACAATCCATGTTACGCGAGGGGAATCCCAGCGAGCGTGTCAAGAGTTGCTTCAGCGCAAGGACCTTCCGTTTCAGATTTTTGCACTCGGCGAAAGAAAGCGCTTTTTATTCAGAACGTGGACAATCTCATCGTGGAGTTGAGAGACATCAAAAGAATCGTAGTAAGTGCGGGTGCTTCAGTAAGCTAACTCTTATGTATTTGACTGCATTTGTCCAGTGATGGTGACTAGTCTGAGGCTTAATTAAGTAGAACCATGGTTGAAAGCGAGGGCACGTTTCTGTAAGCCACACTGTAGCGGCGTGTGGCGCTCACGGTTGTGCTTGACTGTTACAATAACGAAAAACCTACAACGTACAATACAAATGCTGACGCGCTAGTGTCAGGGCCCAAGTATTTCATTACACGCAACAGTATGAACGCCAGTAATTAAGTCGTTACTAATATAATGACAACAGAAATAAAAACAAAATTATGATTATCTTCTTATGACCCAGTGTTCTCTGCACGCGAATGCTGCACATCGCAAGCAGATTAATTTGTAGCATAACGCAACATGACGCAAAAATGTTGATGAAACGACACACAGAACGCTCATGTACTAAGTGACACAGCTTGTCAACTTGCAAATTAAACTAACATGAGAACACAGTTTTGCGTTCATTTGATATGTAAACTGTATCTTTATGTAAACACGTAGAACTAACTACACTGTAACTCTTGTACAGCGCACTACAACACACAAACGAGGGCGCTATTAACTTGACACACGCTCTGTTCCGTTTTGATTAGATTATCAACAAAAAAGAAATAGAAATATTTGCGAAAAGTTGATGACTGTGCTTTCTTCATTTTTCCACTGCTTTTCTATCGATACTCGTACTCTGACATTTATCTAAGCATATATTCATTTGTACATGTATGCTTCGACAGGCAGACATGCACTTTTTTCCAGCTTGTTCTACGTATATCGGTGGTTTTAGACAATATTTTAAGTTGCATTAAACGCTTTTCTTGCAATCAATGTTTGTGTGACAAAGATGGCAAATTACATGTAACTATGTGCTTAGACGAACATGCTCCGTGTCCTGGTTGGGGAAGTTATTTTCTTAAATGGCATGTCGGGTCTATCAAGTGGCGGTGTGTTTCATTTAAGGCAGCTACCGTAATACCGATTGGTAAAAATTGCCAGTCCTTGGAAATCTTTTCATCCGAACAAATAGCTGACAACACACGGAAGCAGTGAAATTTGTGTATTGCGGTTTAAAACTTCTCCTCGCTCCATTAATTTAGTTAGAGTCAGGCCAACTTTGAATAATGGGCTAATACATTGGTCGTGGTTGTATTTTTCACTTGATCGATCAATTTGTGTACCTTAACATACATGTCTGTTGCCGGGTATCATACGCTGTATTGTTGGAAGATGCCATTCGTTTTAATTTATTTTTCGTCCGATGACGGCAGGCGTCCAAAACCGCGTTTTACAGCATTGTCATCGGCGGGTCACTNTAAATCCTTTCAGTATAATCTAACACATAAATGCACATTTGGGATCTGTAAATGTATGTTCACTAAATATCGCTAACACAGTTGTTTTGATCTCTGACATCAGTTTTGTTTGCTCTGCATTATTATAATGTTTTGAAAGCTCTGAATGCAATACTTATTATTCAAAACAAAATATAGCATGACACAAACAGGTTTAACACGCCCATTGACCCGAAGTGAGCCATGTTTTTTCAAAAAATGCGCAATTCATAATGCATGATGCTTCGTGCATAACACCCATTGTAAAAGCCAATACGTTTTGTTTCCAAACATCAGAGTACACCGTGTTTTTATACCGTACATAACCACGTGCCGCAATTTTTAAAATACGACTCAACATGTAAAAGTTCAATGGTCCACAGACGAAGATTGCTGTGAATCAATAAAACTGAGCATTGTGGCACGTAGTTGACGCCGTGAAAACCCTATTTACTACATGTACCGGTATTTTTTGTACATTTTATCAGTCGGGAAAACCTAATCCTTACCAAGTTAAACATTTCCATCACCCAGTCGATTTTTTACGTGGTCCAATGTACATCGCCAGTTCATCAAGGGAAGTCTTTGGTCATTGGCTAGCAATCGGCTGATACAATTTGCTGACTTGTTATTGGTTTTATATGCCTATTGCTGGATTGGGAATAACGATCACACTTAAGAGATGTAAATCCCGTCCTATTCCGACGCTTGGTGCATCAGTCAGTCACCGAGCGCACGTGGTGCAATGACTGCTGCCGTTAGCCGCTGCCAACTGAGGCCCACCGGCTACGGAACATCATCACTGCATGATCTGCCCTCCTACAATTTTAATTTTGCCGAATTTGCATTGATTAGTGATTTTTGATGCGATTCGCGGTCTGCACTCCCGATATACATGTACGTCTGACCGCGGTCGGCCAGCATGGCCTGTTTGCCGGAGAAACTCACTGGAGCGGTGTTTGAAGCTTAACATGGCCATACCATATCCATGTATGTGACCGACAGGAACCCTTCACAAGTTCACAATTTTTAATTATTTTACAGGAGTGCCGGACGCCCATGTCTCTTCGAAGTGTTCAACATCGCTGTCCTCTTTCTTATAACTGGAGGTCAACGTTTAACCAACTAAGGAGTCAACAAGTAAGTACATGTACATGTAGAAAGCTTAACATCACATCACTCGCTCTTAAGACGAACTTCTGAAAAAACTGTTTTCAATTGTACTGGGGAAGTAAAACGCCTGTCCTAGTAAAGTCGAAAAAGTAGTTCTTGTTGTCAGTACATGTATTTTGGATGTGGATGGACCAAGAGTAGATCGTTATCGTGTATGGCGGTAAGAGCCGACACTTTGGGAGTCCCCGTCGGAAGACTTTCGGGAAGCAATGAAAGCTTATTACCAACTTGGGCTGTACCAGGAGGTACCACTTTCTAGTAGTGGCACAGGGGAACATGTCGACTTGGTGAAAAGACCCTTTTGTAGCGCATGTGATTAGACGTGATACGTTCAACGCCTCCTCGTCCTATAGAGGACACTAGTATTCGGTACCACGTGATCATTCGCCTCGTTGAAAGTTTCCCATTCACATACAGTATATATGCTTTATTATTCTGTTACCATGGCCTAAAGTTTGTACAGTAAGATTGGTGAAACAGGACTGTTTTTTGGCACCTGGACTCAACTTTCTCTCAGTCACTTGAGTCAGATATACCCAAAATCGCTGTCTAAGCCTTTGAACCAGTGAGACTATTTTACTGGTCGTGAAATTCCGGATAGCAGATGTAAAGCGCCAACAACAAAATGTGGGTACAGGGCCAAGTCGTGCATCTAGTCACAAGAAAGGGATGTTAGACTTCGGATATTGAACTTACTTTACCGATAAGTATTTTGATGAGAGCAATATTTAGCAGGCGACATAGGAGTACCAAGGAGCCCCGTCTCCTACTTAACAACGTATTTCAATAATTGCAATGCGATGGGTTGCAAGACGACTTTTAGTGTGGACCTGGGTACTTTAATCGCCACCTAATGCAGTTCATTAGAGAAATAGGTAATGACACAATATACTTGAAGTTGTTCGACAGGACTGATTGCTGAGATGTGTGACTTTTGAAGACAGTTGGATAAACCGATGCGAGGAGCCACACGACATTAATTGAACACTTATTACTAAGCGCTTATGTAAAATAGTCGTTTAAGATTATAGTGGACATGTATCTGTGTATTAGAACAAAATCTTCAAAACTATAAACTTAAATGAGTAAAAGTGTATTAAAACTTGAAATCTTGCAGAATTTGATGCTTGACTTTGTACCATTTGCCATTAATCTGGTCACGTGACCATGCACTTTAGTGCAGTTTAGCGAAAAGGTACATTCATAGGAGGACAAAGAACCTAAATTTCTTTTGACATAAGAATCACTTAGTTTTATGCAACTTTTGATTTTTTTTAAATTGATAAAAGTCATATTTGGATAGCCCCTTATTTCAAACACTATTCCTTACAATATTTTGAAGCTGTTTCGTGCTACGATTTTCCGAAGTCAGCCATTTAATTTGGATATTTGTCTAGGTCCCTTCATACGGTAAAGCTTAATCAGAACGTAGCACTGACATTCAATACGGATCTTACGCCTTCTATCGCCGAATGTTTAATGAATTGGAAGATCCTTTTGGAGAAAATGTCGATCATGTTGCAAATGTTTACTCACTTGTGGATAGGCTTGTCACAGGCTTTTTTATGACGCAGACATATGCTTTACGGTAGTTGTAAATACATGTAATTAATGGAATGTAATGAAATTCATTGACTTTAAAACACAGCTTGCTACGTTTCTCTCTCGCGTCTAGCGTGTTTTATGTATATACATTTAACTCTGGTCATTGCAAATAACTTCAAACAGTCTATCCCATAAAAAATCACCGGCCAAAATGTGTTTTAGGACGTCAAACCGATAATTTCACTCCACAGGCTCCTCACTGACACATGTAAATGTACAAACTGTTTGTTTTTGATTCAGCGACCATTGTTTGAAACTAACTGGTTCTTATTCAGGGCCAGTAATTTGCATTTCTTCTCCCAATCTGATAAAGCGGTCTCTTTTCTTTTAGCGGGTGTCAGCGCTGGAAGGGACCACCCAAATTTTAGTTAATTTTGCCCGTCGGATGGACTCGGCAATGATGCGCGAACCAGACTACAACAGTGACACCTTTCGTCGGGTGAAGCAAGCATTGGAATCGAGAGTGGGCGTTTCGCTGTTATGCCGTATTCAGCTAGCACTAAGCGCTCATGAGCGACCGTTTCCGCAAAGTACATATGCAGTGGTCTCTGTTACAAGAAATTACCATGATTTCTGTTTCGCTAAATTACTAGACGAATTTGCCAACTTTTTATACGAGTTCAAAGAAGTCTTTCGCTGTTACTGCGTTTTGAACCAATCGGTTGGCTTACATTAACCGTTAGGGAGTCAAATAGTGGCCAACAACCTGTTTCGCAATATATTCTGTACAGTAGATGATTATTTATTTTTTCCTTTAGGTTCGTTTGTGTAGCAACCAGTGATCTCATCAGGTTTACACATTTTTACTATTTATTTCGAAATAGGACCATGATGTTTTCTATAAAACTTGTTTAACTTGCTTCTATGTCTTGGTTTTAATTTAGTAAAGCTATATTTCGCCCCGGTTACTTGGCTAAAAACGAATACCAAATTCGACGTTTTAATCTCATTGAAATCACTCTCATTATATTTCTTGTTATGATATGGTTCTGGATTTGTTTCTGTTATTTGCGACGATCAAGAGTTTCTTGGATTTGACAAACTCTTACATTGCGGATTTGAAAATTGCGCATGTAAGCATTGCTTGCGGTTTCGGTTGCCGGCATACATGTACTTCACACAGCTCTAGATTAATGAGTGCGGCATTGTTTTTAAACCCCGAAGCGTTTCGGTTAACAATTCAAAACGTCGGCAGCTGAACTGGGACAAAATGCAGCTTTAATTCAATTGATTCTTGATCCCTTCACTTACTTATATAATCAAAAATAACAATAGGGGTTACATTTTATTTGTCGTTGAAAATTTTGATAGTTTGTACATGTATGTCGATTTTGACTTCAGCGAATCTACAAAGCGAATTGGGGTTCACCAAATTACGTTTTCCGTTACAACCGCCTAAACAGTGGCAACTGTGGCCAAAATGTCAAATTTACCTGGGTCCTTTAACAGCCACGACTAATCAACTGAGTGGTTGCAAGTCAATCTCAATAAGAATGGATTAAATTCACTGCACGATGCCAATTTTATGTTTTAAGGGTTTCAACTTTATTTCCCGGTTTACTGATTGTTTTACGTCAGCGTATCCTATATATATATAGGACATACCACTGATATTATTCTTTTGAGTGGTATATCCTCTATATATATAGGATAGACCGATTAATGAATTTGCAAGTGTGGTGTTGTCTGGGCAATAGCATATTAAGTATTCAATTTAAGTCCATCTTTCGAAGCTCATTTATTTGAGAAAAGCTCACTTCAAATGAGAAGGTGTTCATCGTCTTTTTCTGGATTTTGAGAGTCTGAATTTTATTATTCAATGTTTTATGTTGATGCCCATTTTGTTTGCGAGGAAATAAAAAGCCTGTGTTATGTGCGTTTTATTATTTTTATATCAAACAGTGTCATTTTCTGGCCTTCTCATGGTGCCATTCTTAGAGTTTAAATTCAGGATGGGCTGAAGAATGTTCATTCCCTCCCGTGATGTCATAACCCGAAGCAAAGAATGTCTGACAGCGTGACTGTGCGGAGTTTCGACGCAGGACATACAGTACAGGGTACATTTGTTTCGAAGTCTTAATTCTTGCAGGTCCGGGACTGGAGAGTGTTCAGGGTTGAATGGTTTCGTGGCCGTAGAAAGTCGGCACGAGCCTGACGGCTCTTTTCTGTATGAACATAACAATGCTCCACCTCCCAGCATACTGTTACACACTTTGCAACAATGTCAAGAGTCCTAAAGCATTCCTTTCCACTTTTTCAAGAGATCCAGGAAGTACAATGTATGTTGGGCAAATTGAAGCCGATAAGCACTTTAAAATAATGATAATCTTTGTGTAGAACGCCACGCCTTATCCACACACGTCCCGGATAACTGTTCAACAGCGTCACATCCATTAGAAACTGAAAACTCGGTAGACTTGTCCCAGTTAACTACCGTGTAATACGAGCAGTTTTAACTTTAAAAAGTTCAACAATACCGAAGAGCAAGAAAACAAGGAAGCGGTGGTGTCCTACCAATTTTAATCAGAATATCGAATCTTCTCATTCATTTCTTCTGTATATATTTTGCTTCTACAAGCAATGTTACGTGCGATCAACGTCAATTGGGACTAGTTCCCTAAGTCAACGATCATAGGGTTTACAATCTGATGGGGCCGAATTTACGCTTTCCTTCGTACAAAATAATTATGTGCGCAACTTACATCTATAACACTTTGTTTGTTCTCGAATGAAACATTTTGAATTACACAAATACATATTGTTTAAAAAATTGAATGACTACACTGCGACAATGAAACGTTGAAAAAAAAAGAGTACAGGCGTAATTAAATTAAAATTAAGTTTGTCTCCGTGGCTTGATAGGCTGTAAAATTCATGTACTACGCAAAATTTAGTTATTTCATATTTGAAAATGTATTTTTCCAGTTGGAAATTCCAAATTGTTGTTGCGTCGAGAATAAATGCGCTCGCACAATAAAAAATGGAAAATGAATGCGTCTACACCCTGAAAATGAGTTCCCCTACACAATAAAAGACGGAAAATGAGCACGACTACACAATAAAACATGGAAAATATTGCCCTTACACAATAAAACATAGAAAATGTGTGCGCCTACACAAGAAAGATTGAAAATGTAATATACATGTACTGTAGTTTCCGACCTCCTTATTCATCTCAGAGCAGCGATGGAAGAACTAGGGCAGAAAAAAACAAGCAACATTTCTGTGCTGACTTACGTGCTGACCTGCCTATCTTTGAGAAATGGCGATAGAACGAGGGAAAACGCCTAATATTTTATACACATTATTGCCTCTTCACTTAAAAAAATCTTCGTTAAACGGGTTTGAACACATTTTCGTTCAGCCGAAACATATGCTTAAATAAAACTCGATCGCAACAATAAATATTTTTCTATTTCACTGAACTTAATATGAATGCTTAGTTTAATTTTATTTTTGGTGGTGCACCACCACATAAAATGGCCGCCGTAGTGATTGTCAGCAGTGTTACCCAGTCACCTGCCGCCGCATGTATTGATGGTTCCGTGGAATCCCCGCACACTTTATAAAAATACAAAATAATAATAGAATATGGTAAGCACAATCATGGCTGAAAGTTATGAAGTGATCATATTTTAGCGACACCTTTCGATTGACCAAATTCTTCCTGCGTTCTAAATTGGTGAAAGTAAAGTGCAGCGTAACCCACAGTATCCACCTCTCCTTTCAGAGACGTGGGTTAAACTGCAAAAACTTTTGTACACTGTACATAGGTAGGCTTGGTATTCGGCAGGTATTCTAGATAATGATTGCTTAAAACTGCACGCTTGGCACCCAGGCATCCCGTGCCGCACGATATGCTGAAGTAATGCGTGAAAGACTCTTACACGGCATAGTAGACATTTGACTTGCCTATCAAAGGAAGTTAAGTATCAGTCCACGGATCCACCGACCACTGTACAGCCAACAAGAGGCAAGGTGGGGGGTCAGTCATTCAGATCTATGTTTAGTCTGATCAATCACATTAGGAATGAGAGAAATTGGGTGAAGTATGACACCACAAAGTTTGGTGGTTTAGGAGATACAAGGGAAGTGTTCTTGGGGGCAAAATGAGGCAATTTCTTGGTGTGGAGTGAGTCATTTTTGACCATATTTTCTACTCCAGTTTCTGTTTCAAACAGAATTGTTTCTGNTAGAAAAACATAATATTTTGAGGAAATATTTTACCGCTGTTTATAGATCCCATAGGACTACATATGTGCCAAATTTGGTGAAAATCGGCTGACCCCCACCTTGCCGCTCATGGTTGGTGCTCTCGTGGACTAGTAGTTAAAATCTGAAATAATGTCGGTCAAAGATAAAGACCGGAAGCGTAAACCACTTAGCATACCAACATTTGGCTACAGGCATATCCAGTATTGAATGTCTGTCGGTCTGTGCATTATGGGTGTGACGAGTGGGACCATCCTCAGGGGCCAACGTCGAGATTCGATCTGTAGATCTGTTTTTCAGTGTACCTGTCAGAACTGATTTAAAATTAACTACATGTATCATGCCGCACTGAATACAGAATGACCCAAATAAGACAAATTGCACTCTGAAAAGGTCCCTTCAAAAAACTCAAACATTCAAGGCAACAAAAAAACAATTCCATATTATTCAGTAAATGCCACTGATTACTAGATAGCCTGTTACAGACGAAATACATGTGAATGTACACTCTGGCGTTAATCCTCCAGAAACCCCCAAACATTTCAACTACAGAATACTGTTGGATATTCGAGGTACCGTAGAAACCTGATTTAAAATGAAGAAAAGTGCCACGTTTAGCACTTAATAATCCGTTAAAAATACTTTCACTCTGAGAAAAGGTCCGTCAGAAATCAAAAAAGGCGAGGCAGTGTGGCCTGGTTGATAAGTGCCCGCTTTCTTTACTCGAGGTCGTGGGTTCAAGTCCCACCAGGTCACAAGGCTAAACCCTGGAGCCAGGTTTCTAGCTCTTCAGCTCGGTTTTAACCATATATTAATAAAGCATAAAAATATTTCCAGGTGATCAGTGCAATGGGCCCACATGTGAGGCCTGCGCATGTCTGGTACAACGTGTGTCAGACCGGCTGCAATTATTTCAATTATTAAAAAAGACGCCCAAAATTAGGCTAGCATTCGAGGGACGACAAAAACAATTCGATGTGATAAATGACACCAAAATAGTTTGTAATTGAAAAACACTCGGTGTTGGGCTGTTGAAATTTTGTTCCGGTTGAGCGCCGGTAGAAATTCCCAAAATGTATATCAATAAAAATATCACAAAAAAACGATAAAATGTTTCATTGGTGATTAGTATCATCAATATACCCGGAACTCATTTGACATTGCTATCTGGAACAAATTCAGTCAGAGCCCACGGTGACAGAATAATGTCATTCTAGACTTTCAAGCCGTGCAGTTAAGAAGCAGGAAAGACTTGGTCACATAATTATTCAAAAATGTAAATAGCAGGTAAATGAAACCTCGTTAAACACGCGGACACCTTTAAGCATACACACTTCGTAACTAAAGATGCAGTCTTAAAAATGCAATACAGTACAATTTTGGTCGACGAAGAGGATTGGTACATTTACGTAAGGATTTGCTGAAATTTTGAATGTCTCCAGAGAAGTCTGAAATTCTTCACTACTGTCAAATCGTCCGTCTAGTACACTTAATAAAAATTGTAGATAAAGTGGCAGTCTGTATAAATTTCGTGAGCCAAAGTCATGTCTGTGTAAGTGACGCAGAAACCCCCAAACATTTCAACTACAGAATACTGTTGGATATTCGAGGTACCGTAGAAACCTGATTTAAAATGAAGAAAAGTGCCACGTTTAGCACTTAATAATCCGTTAAAAATACTTTCACTCTGAGAAAAGGCCCGTCAGAAATCAAAAAAGGCGAGGCAGTGTGGCCTGGTTGATAAGTGCCCGCTTTCTTTACTCGAGGTCATGGGTTCAAGTCCCACCAGGTCACACTGCTAAACCCTTGAGCCAGGTTTCTAGCTCCTCAGCTCGGTTTTAACCATATATCAATAAAGCACAAAAATATTTCCAGGTGATCAGTGCAATGGGCCCACATGCGAGGCCTGCGCACGTCTGATACAACGTGTATCAGACCGCCTGCAATTGTTTTTTTTTTAAGTGACGCAGATTTCAGTCCTTGGGAAAATCGTGCTTTTATCAAAACAAGCAAAAACATTCGTATTTTACGAAGGTCTGTATTCAAGAAATTTGATCATTGGTAACGAAATTTGTTGATCTGATCACCATTGTATTCTTTACATTATATTCTATACATTATATTCTTTACATTGTATTTTTTAGTTTGTAACACTAAACTTGGGGAGGAAACTGTTATTTGTATTGATGACATATGAAGTAATCACACGTGTGGCCGAGAAACCAATAAAACCGTCAAGGAAGCGAATGCTTAATCTAGATCAATTACTGCCATGATTTGGTCTGAGTTCAAATGTCTCAGATTGCCAAAAAGTGACACTTTCTGATCAGTTGAGACCACGGTCGATCTTTTACAGATGCCCACTGGGATATAGCAGCTGGTACGTGAACGATGAATCCGGTTTCGTTGAAAGAAAAGGTGTCTATGTACTAGAGAAAAGTTGGGACTTGCATATTTGTACGTTATAACCGAATGAACGTTATCAACAGGTTTTGTTGTAACGCTGTCCCACTGTATCTGTCAGCAAGAGATAAATCAGTCACGTGGTTAGGATGGGACCAGAGATCGAGAAACACTTGTTCTATCCCTTCTTCACAAACCCTGTTCAAACTTTTTCGTCACAAAGTTTTAGGGTTTCGAGTATGGGTTCACCAGCGCGTTTGTGTACCTCCCCGGCCAACCCGCGATCGAGAACGACCGGAAAGCGAGCGAGAACGAAATTTGACGCGAAAAGCGAAGCCAGGCAAGGTGAGTAAACTTGATGAATTTCCGTTGCTTTTACTTCCAATGTGAAAACAGAGAGAGACATGACTTCAAGGCGTAACACATTTAGGAAGGGCAGGTAGAGGTTTAGGCTAGCGCCTCTCCCAATTATAGGAGAAAAGTTACTTTGACCGAGGCATCGCTAAGCCGAAGGTGACTTGTATATCATTTTGGCAAATTGCCGTTATTTTTGGCACTAAATCAATAAATTGACCATGGAGTTATGAAGAAATGACGTGTGAAAATATAACGCAACGCTTGTTCTTGTAGTTTTGTCAAGATCTCTGATTTTTCGACGCTTTTTTGTTGAAAGATGCGATCGAGAACGCAACGATAAGCGATCGGGAAGGCAAATTTCTGTTTGTTTATGCGATCGGGAACGCATTGTGGTGTGTCGAACAATGAACTTTTTACTTAAAAAACGGGGAAAAGGTTACAAAATAAGTGTGGTGCAATGAATTAATCACATTTTGTCGTTACTGCGTTACTTTCATATCAAATTGAACAACAACCTAGCATTTTTCCATTAAATTGCCATGAGCACTACATGTGCATCATGCATAATTTTAGTTTCACAAACGAATTTATTCTCATTTCAGGAAACAAGTTCATTGTTGATGTGAGGCGAGCTTTAACGAACATGTTACCCACGATGTGAAGGTACACTCGACCAGGGTTTTGAAAAGTACAGGCCAGGCATCTACTTTTAGACCAAACCACTGAGAACAAGGGTTTCTAAACTGAAGACTCACCCAGCAGTTGTTCCATGTGGCCTGTCAGCCATTGGTAAACAAATTGTTGCAGCACCGAGATGAAAGCGAGTGTAGAATCTTGTTGTGGAATTGCGACAGCAAAAGGAAAAAAAATAGCCAGGCAGTGAAGTCAAAGAATGATGATGAGCTTGTCCATGGGGAGAGAGGGGAGTGCGGTAAACACTTAACGAGATGATTCAAAGATTCCCACTCATTTAACGTCTGGGATCAAAAATTGGCCAGAAGTTGTGTAAACTGATGTGCTGATAAAACGGGTGGGGTTTTACTTGATGTTTTACTGATAACATCGATACAGAGATGAACAGATTGACTTGTGGCACCGTGTGGCTTGAATGTACGTTGCGTTTGACTCTTTTGTTCTGTAGTATTGGTCTTAAGTTCACCCGCATCATCAGTTCATGATCTCGAGTTTAATGTGACGTTGAAAAAGATTGACAACATGTTGTCATTAACGTCACTTCAACTATACCATGTAGTGATTTATACAGGAAATCAACAATAATATAGCATTTCTGTTATAATATTAATCTTTTATCACACGCACTTCAAAATTGGTCTTACAAAAATATATAGATTTATTTATAGGGAAATCGACAAAACAAATCCATTGAACATTTCCAACGAATTACTTTTGGAATGTATTAGACTAAATCATCACTGAATCATAAACTATGTACATGTATTTAAGACTGATTGATAGTATAACAGTCTCTCACAGGAAATCAACAACAATATAAAAGCAATTTCTACAATAATCACAGACATATATTTTCATTTAAAATACTTATTGGTTAGAACAATTGTATGTACATGTAAGTATTACCCAATGACACTTAGTATGGCCATTTAAATCTACCTAAACCCTACAAAAATGTACTGGTTCTGTTAAAGATCTTTTTGAAATAACACAAATATAGAAAGAAACTTGAGTAAAAAAGGTTCAAAACAAAACGCCAAAATATTATCAGATCAGACAACTACCAACCACAGACTTTGTAAATCTGAAAAAACTAAAATGACTTAACAACCTTCAGCACTGGACTTAATGATTTCATTCATGACGTTTCTGCTTGCTATGCCTGTAGAAGGGGGCATACTGTTTGCATTGCATGCCATATTCACCCCAAAAAGGAGTGTCCTCGTGCTGTGACGCAGTGTCGCCTCATATCAGGCTCACTCTTTCCGTGCAACGTTGGTCACAGATACATGTAGGACACTGAATCGACCTGGTTCCAGAGCACGATGCTTCATGCTGTGTTTTAATAAATTGGTGAAAAAACTCTTGAAGCATGCAACGCGTCAGTCACAGGGCTGGTAAAGGTCTTGCTTTGTTGTAGAGTCACTGTATTAAATTGCCATGCGGTCATACTAAGTCGATTTCTTAGTTCCTGAACGAGGCTCCACAACACACACACATACTCCGTTTTGGCCATAGTCCCAGCTCTCCTATCTTTCACCTCTGTGGCCACTTTCTGGGGGCAACGGGAACTTTGCATTAAACCCATCTACAGATGTTCAAAAGTCAATTTCAAAGAAGTTCCCAAGAATACACTAGCACGCTTAGTTAGAATTTCAATTTAAAAGTTGGAAAAATATAACCTCAATTAATGTGTTAGCCAACGGGTGTCAGTGCAAAATGTTTCACACAACCAATCAACTTTCAGAAAAATGTTGTGTCCATACTTTTCCCCTTCAAAAGTCGTCTGCTTGGCATGAAAACATTCATTAGAGGACAGTCGGCTGATGTTATCCTGCTGGCTTAGTTAACTTGTTTACTGCTACTGACTACATTGGATAGTATCAATTCTTGGATGGGTGTGCAAGTAATAGGCAATTACCAAGGACCAAGGCTCAAAAACCAGCTGACAGCAGTTAGGAATTGTGGAAAACCAAATCAAGTGGCCACGAGTGTCATCGGACTGAAAGTTGAAACAACTCTTGGCACATTCCTGTTTCGCAAAGAGCAGTTTTGGGACAGCTAAGACTCTGCTGAAACCATGAATTATTGAACGAGTGCTCGGCTTCACAATAGACTGCAAGATGTCTACCCCTTGAAGCATTCATGTGTCAGGTTTTTAAGCTGGAATTTTCAGATATTACCTTGTGCAAGGCTACTGCAAACAAACGTATGAACATTGAGTGCAAGAGAAGTATCATTGCTGATAAGTTTTGAAGTTTTTGGGAAAAAAACAGAGCTCTTGTCATGCGCACACCCAGGGGTGAGGGGCTCTGTGGCTTGAAAGAGCCTCCCCCATTTGGTAAAGTGAAAATGTCAGCCTCGGAGAAACAAAAACTCCGAAACAGTAGAAAACGAGACAAAAGTTCACTAAAAAGGCAGGAACTAACAAAATTCAGCGAACGCATAATTTTTAGCTCTGAAGTACCCCGCGAATCTTTATAAATGTACACATTCTCAAAAATTCGAGCCCCCCATTTTTAGGCTTGTTGCGCGCATGCTTTTATCACAAGCAGTGTTACATACACTTAACAGATGTAACAAAGATTGAAAGAGCTCTTAAAAAAGAAAAAGAGACCAAGCTGGTGATGGAAATAATATTGCGGACTAGAAAATTAAGGAGATTGTCACTGTCGGTTACATGTACATGTACATTTAACAGTACTCAAAGAAATAAACCGTATATGTCTTGCCACCACAATGAACCATTTTCCACAAATCAAATTTCATCACACGGGAACTTCACAAACAAAAGAAAAGTTGAAAACCTATCCCAATTCCAAACATTCAATTGTAAATAGGCCTACCTATTCTAAATTTGAAAAGGTGTCATTTATGGTAAATAATGTGTAGTTTAGGTCACACTACAAAAAATATTTTGCTTAATAAATTTCTAGTAATAGTGGTCTCACTCTCAAATGTACTGGCAATAGTTTTTACCTACATGTGAGTGACAAGCACTGTTTTTTATGAATTTCTAAGCCTATTTTGAGACTCTTTCATGTAAAATGCGCAATGCTTGGAATTTTGAGAAATGTAAAAATAGAAAACGTGCGAGTCAAACCATGGGAACTTTTTAGATTCTTAAAGTATGGTACTTAATGACCTTAAAAACACCAAAATTATCTTTCCCCTAAAAAGTGGCCACAGAAATGACTTTCTAGGCTTCCTAGAGTCCAATAGACTATGGCCTAATTGTGACATGCAGCAGTTGTACTACTCTTTTTGAAGGCGAAGGCGTTAACACCCTGAAGGACTCGTCGTGTGGCTACAGTTCAACTGAAAAAAATCAAACGCATTCAGTTATGTTTGTTAGACTAATTCTCACTTAGAAATAATAAAAAACGATGGAATGTCATTTAACCCATCAACTAATTCAGGCTCCGTATTGTTCTAAAATTATTGACATATTACCGTTGATTAAAAGACAATTCAGGCCAATGCAGGGGAAAAATGTACGTTCACGATCGCTTTTTTGCGTTCACTCTCGCCATAGAGAATTAACGAAACGACTTCGTTCCCGATCGCCGTCTCACACAAGGACCTGCTTGTATTGGTAAATATCTCAAATTGTTTCACAAATCATAACTAACAAAGGTGTCACCAGGGACGATTAAACTATAAACGTGACACGTCTCTTCTTAAGAACCCTGGAATTGCTAACAACAAATAGAAATTTTCGATTTTACGAGGCACAATGCATTTTACCGAAAGCCATTACTGTCTGAGCTCTTTATTTTAAAAATATGCAAAAGCCTAGTATTAGGTTACACCGATCTGACGCTTTTCTGTGTGTAACATTCGTACCAAATGGCCTCTATTTAAGCAGAAAATGACAAACTCACCGGGTACGTGACTACCGTCTGCCATTTTTGGTGGAAGGTCTAGTTCTCGATAGCCTTCCGGGCGTTCTCGATCGCGGGTTGGCCGGGGTGTGTACAAACGCTGTGGTTTACCTAGTTATTCGTTGAGTGTGTGACTTTTGTGCACACAAGATTTTGCACAGTCACAAAAATGGTAAGGAAGTGATTGCTTTTCGCTTACCATCTCGTACATCTTACCAAGGACAACATGTGCTGGTGGCTTACAATCCTGACCACACAAAATCTGCCAGGTAAACGTGCATATCTCTATCGACTCCAAGCCGCCTAGGTGTCTTTCTGTTCTTACTGCATCTACAACATTTGCTACATCAGGTGGCTCTTTTTCCAGCACCACAAAAGCTTTCAGTGTGCCCAGATTTTCAGTATTCTGCGGTTGCTTTATGCATCCAAAATGGTATAGCATCTCTCCGAACATTCGTTTAATATGTACCTCCAGAATGGGGTTTGCTAGTAAGTTTTCCCAAAAATGGTGTCGAAGAAGCACTTCTTGTTCGGAAGTGACATTATCTACGAAGAATCTATCCAACAGAGCCTCACTGTAGGACTGTTTTGGAGTGACAGCTAATGGTCCAGAAAGTTGTATGATATTTAAGACCTGTTTTGCGAACTTTTGCGATAACTGCAAAGTTTGAGAAGTGTTGAGAAGAAAACTGAGAAAGCATTGGCGAGGGAAATGTCGAGACTTGTCACCTCTATGGAAAGATACATCGACGTTTATTTTATAGACTAAGGTTGTGATCGTCTTATTCTTTATGTTATTTATAGCGATTGTAACTTCAAAAATGCATTTATTTATTTGTAGGGTGCTAGAAATTTCAATTTTTATTCTTTCTGATTCCGAATCGGAAGCTGCCAGAAATGTACAGCAGCTAAGATTTCAAGTTGATATACAAACTGTTTTATATCTATGTCTTCACACCTGGGTGCACAAAACCGTCGTGTTATGTTTCATAAGCCATGATAACGAATATGCGTCTAGAAACACGAAGTACATGTAGTAAGCATCGGCGATTGTCACAACTGAAATAGTGTAAGTCTTGAGGGGCATGACAACAATGCATCACTATTACCCTGGGTTTTATGCATTCTCTGGAGGAGTTTGCACCACGCAAAGCAATGACAGGGACTGTACGGATTGGTTAAATTTCAAACATTCTACTCAGTAAAAAATCGAAAAAGTATCAAAATCGAGGCAAGCAGTGTAATGTTATTGCAATTTTTGTGGCGAAATTTGGGTCACTTTGTTTGGATCGTGTCGGCCATATTGGAAGACAACGGGATAAGTTACGAGTTTAAAACTTTGTGTAAATTGTTTTCGCCAACAATTTATGGTGAAATTTGGTGAAACATATCTTTACTTACTATTCTGCACGATTCAACAGTTTTCACCAAATTTCAGCCCCGCAGTTGTTACTTATTAAGTGATAAATGTATTCACAATTCCCGTTGGCGGCACCAACAACATGGCGACTTTTGCTGAAGTGGAAGGCGTGTTCGACCAGTTACTTTGTAATTTGTGAAGATTTAACGTTGATACATTTTGACAGACGTTGCTACAAAAAGGAACTTTGGACAATTTTCGTGTTTTGGTGCAAAAATATAAGATACATGTATATTCGAATTACTTTACTGTGAATTTCCTATTCAGTTGATCTTACACTAAGCTAAAAAAATAGTTGAAATAATTTTGAAATGTTTTTTGTTTGTCTGTCAACTGCTGTTCAAGGCTTGATTAGGTGTCACAAAATGATTCATATTTTTCTAAATTTTAAGTCTAAAGTGCTTTCAAGTCATGTTTTAAAACTTAATGCTTCTTAATTCAGGTTATCAAGTCAACAATATGAAGAATTTGAAAATGAGAAATAAGCAATATTAGGTTGTGAAGCTTCAAGCTTCCAATTCTTGTTCCGTGCAACTTCATATTTTTTAAATCATGCTTGTCAAATTCTGGTGTAGGGAAGCACTATTCGATCACCATGGTAATACAATGTAGTTGCATGACTGTATGTACACTTTCATATCATGGAAACTTTTGCTGTTGGATTGTGTTTGTAATGTTAAATGTTGTATAGTATTGTGCATTTTAAGTTACTTATTATGGTAAAAGGTTGAATCATTTTGGCTTAATGAATAAAAATGATAAAATTTTGTATTGGACTTGTCATACTGATGTGCTCGAACGAGCCCCCTATTTGGAGAAATGGAAAAGGTCTGCCTCAGTCAGAGAAGCACGAACTCCGAAAAAAGTAGAAAAACGAGGCAATATTCCACTAGAAGACAGGAAGTACCAAAATTTAGCGTCTGCAATTCATAGCTCTGAACATACCCAGGAAATCTTATAGTAAAAGGTAGACATTCCCAAAAATTCCAGCCCCCCCATTTTTAGGCTTGGTGCGCTCAAACAAAGTCTGGGAAAATCTCTGTTGAAAGCCAACAACTTTGCACAGGTCGCCAGAAGACCCCAAATTCTAAATAAACCTCGTTTGAGCGAGCGCTGTGGCCAGCGACCAGGTACAGTGTACGCCTAAGGGTAGCCTTGGCGCAAAGCTGTATAGGCCTACTAACAAGCTGTACTTTGAAGATACATGTAGTCTTCATACTGGTAGCTGGCGATGAGGCTGGCTTAGCCAAGGGCTACCGTGGCAGTGTGACACACGACTAACCAGCCCGTAATTTTATGCAAGTGTCTGAACCTACCTTTGAATATATACGGCATGTATGATTTGAACATTTTACTTGGACAAAAAAACTTGCAAAATGCCTTTACTGTTCGCCAGGAGGCTAGATCCGCAACGGGTCCGATAGCCTACGGTCCCGAGTCCGGCAAAATAATTTCAGTCAAAATTGATTCGCCACATTTCTTCAGCAAATTCGATAAAATTGTATGTATTTTGATTAAAATGAATGCGCGCTGTCGATTGTTATATCCCCGTTTGCAGGCTTGTAACAGGCACTGCTCCAGTTGCACTAACGGCGTTTTCTTAGCCTGGGTTCCTGAATGAATTGTACTTCCGGGTTCGCGGCAAATTAAAAATGGCAATGTGTTCTTCGGGTGCGAATCGTGAGTGGTGCGTTTATTTAAGCTTTATTCGATTACCGATTGTGTATTAGTTATGGGGTAGGTACTTCTTGGATCCTCTTAACACCCTGTAACCAACTAATAAGGGTTAACAACGTGTGAGACCAGGACTTTAATACACAACAGAAACAAGGGATGTTTGGTCCTAGATACAGATACTTTTTTACCCAGATAATTGAATTAAAAATTAATGAGATAACAAAAAGTGTGCAATGGCGACACTAATAAAAACACATCATTCGGTTTGTTAACATTAATTTCCATTTTTCCTCTTCAATTTTCAATGATGCGCAATTCACAAGATGATGCATGAGCTGAGCGTTTTCAATATCAGTTACAATCATCAAAGAACTGTCAGATTTTTGAAGCCCTAAAATGGCCTCTAATTTCATTTAGCATGAATTTGAGGCCAATGTCTTAAAGGTACTAAGTGGTCTAAATGAATATTTGATTTACGGGAGGTTTGATGACGTCAAGTCCTTTTAATGCACTGTGAGTCGCTTAATGTGTTATCAAAAGCCTTAACCCTTTCTAACTTCGCCAGGTTTTTACAATATTTTGTTTTTCAACCATTGAAATCAATCCGATACAAATATAGTTTTAATTTGTAGGGAATTTGCTTTACAAAATATCTGTGTTTGCCTGTGTGCTTTTTAAACTACAGTATGAATGACGCCCTGTCTGTGGTTTAGGAAAGTGTGGACGTGACGAACAGACAGTAACACATTAAGAATGAGCGACAGTTTTACTACCCCTGTTCGACAGCCGTTTACACTATACCTGTAGACTCTTGTTCAAGCGGAGTTGGGTTTCAAATGCCCATGGGCATTTTTTGGGCGGACCGTACCTTACTCCTCTTGCCCTCTTGGATAAAGGCATATGTTCACATGTAATTTAATTCGATTTCAAAATTCAGATACGTCAAAGACAGTTGAAGCAACAATTAGCTACCGCTCAAACAAGGAAAAACCTGACACCCGTGTTCAAGGAAGTGTTATCATTATCGGCCGGACGCTATGCTCCTTATAAAAAACATCAGCGTCGTCTGGTCTCACAGACTTTCAGTGGGCCGTGGGAATAACGTTCAGCAACGGCAAATTCTCGTAACCAGTGAAGAAAAGTGAGTTATTGCAAGATTTTAATTTGAAAAGTATTAATGCATACGGTTCTTCATTTTGCTCTTTCATTTATCATTTGGAAATAAATAGTTTTCTTCGTCGATGGTGATACCATGTGTTTTGAATTCATTTGTAAAACTTACTGTCATTTGCTCAATGTAAATAATCCAATACGCAAGGAAACCATTTGTTTGTATCATAAGCGCATGTTTTATTTCTAAATGATCCTGCATCAAATCGTCACCATGGAATTCAATTAATTCTGTTTAGCAACAGAAACTTACTACTATATAAATATTGAAAAATTATTTAAGTTTCATTTCAAAGCGGCTATGTAAAAAATTAAATTTCTAAAATAATGTCGTTCAGTAAAAACGCTTATTATCCTTTATCGTCTCCCTGACCTACATTGTACATATTTCTTGTAATCAAATTATTTCCATTCAACTATTCCACACAGCTGAGGCAATGAGCAATCGCTGACGTAATTTGTGGTAGTTTCCCGAATTGAAAAGTATGTCATCGTAGCAATGCTGAGTCATGTAGACAGAACGCATGTCAGGAATGAGTTGCGAATAAGCAGAATCGTCGATAAAAACTGTGAACGGACTATGTAAATCAATTACTTCCACGCAACGTTTTGCTTCACTAGGCATTGGGGCTACCAAAGGCAAGGTTTTGATTTGGAAAAAAATCAAATTTAGTTCCATGGAATTGTTAGCCGGTGCCGGAGAGCCTGCAAATACTAATTTACTAACGGTTGCATGTGTAATATAATGTAATAATTTGTTTTTGTAATTTCCACTGTGTATTCTTTCCAACCCGGATTCTATGCGTTGCTGTTTCTACTCGACTTGGACCTGTCATTCTTATCTTTTACCTATTGCACAAATCATAACTGTGAACACTGCTCGTCGCTAACATTTAACAAAATTGTGTCTCGATCACATACAGTGTACATACGTGATTGCTAAAAAGAAATTTCTAGCACCTATTTCTCGAAGCTCACCTTCGTTTGACATCTGAGCTTACAACGGTTGCAATTTACAGAAACAGGCATTAAAGCAAAAAATCCGTTGGAAAGAAAATTATAGTCCTTTTCTGGATTTTTCCATAGGCGGGGTTGTTGCACATCCGCAAATGTTCCTGAATCTTGTTATAACAAGGTGGTGTTAGTATGAACACCGACGACAACCACGTCGCTATCGTCGGTGTTGGATGCCGCTTTCCTGGAAGCGACGACGTCGATGAGTTCTGGGAGACGTTACTCAACGGAGAAAACCACATAACAGAAATACCAAACGACCGATGGAACATTGACGCATTCTTTACTCCAGAAGGCGGAGTGGGAAAGTACTACTGTAACAAGGCCGGCTTGATAAGCAGGTAACGCTCACAAGCACAATCATTAATCAGACCTGTTTCTTCTACTGTTTTTATGCTGCAGTAACTTTTACGTCAGTTTTGTATAAACGCTAGGAAATTAACACATGTGGTGATTCATCTGCTTTCTTTAAGCGATTGTAGATCCTATTTTTGTGACTTCACCCGAAACTGGTTGTAACAACTACATGTCTCCCACGAGGGAAAAATGGCCTTAAAGGCGAAGGCAACATTTTTTCATGTTTTTTTAGCGAAAAAGGTTCGTTGGCTATCCCAGACATGTCTTCCACTTAATTACAGCTTTTCGTAATTTAATTAATTATTCGTTCTCTACTCTGGAAGTGACGTTATGGGAGGCAAGAATTTCGCGCCAATTTTTTTCATATATTCTGACCGAGAGAGCTGCCGAGTCAGTCCTTTTTCTATCTCAGTTGTGATAAGTTCGGTCTTTCCTTGCATTTGTTTACGGGTCAGTCAACATGCCACACTATTGCTGCGTACCGGGATGTACTCATTGTCGTCTCACGGACAGAGGAACAACTGTCTCACTTGCCACGGTGTCCTGCGACACAATCTCACTGGATAGTGACCTGAGCACACAAACTACTTAAACCCCGCCGTGTGACTCCCTCGCCACACAACTGACACCTTTTAAATAGCTCCAATACTTTAGACAAGTCCACAATAAACTTATCAAAGTTTGGGTCACCGATCTGTTCATTGAATGACGAACTGTACTCTTCACTGGGCCTGTATTCACTCCCACTACTCAACATCGCAGCAGGGCTGCTTACAGGCTTTGGGCCATAATGACTGCATCCCGGTACGCAGCAACAGTGTGGCATGTCGGCTGACTCCTATAGTAGTAACCAAAAACAAACGACGACCGGACTTAACACAATCGAGGNGTTTTAGCTAGGTCCTAGCGTAGGTCATATCGTCTACTGAACGCACGCCTGATATTTCCAGTGGTTCAGCATGGGACAATAAATTTTTCGGTATCAACAACATCGAGGCAGCATCTGTTGACCCTCAGCACCGCCTGGCGCTAGAATGTGTACACATGGCCCTAGAAGACGCCGGCATTACCAACGAACAAATATCTGGGACTCGAACCGGAGTATTCATTGGTGAGTTTTAAACTATGACTGTGCGTATGTTGCATGCTCAATGTCGGTAAAGCCCCGCAAAAATCCAGCCAGCAACGCCATCTAGTTTGTTTCATAGAGTGCGGAAGCCAATCACTACGTTAAGGTTGGCAGTTTTCTTTTTTCACGCAATATCGCTTAGCAGGTGTATCTGAGCTGTAGGCTCCGTGAATACTTCTACCCAGCAATCTCATTTTGGTGGGCAGTTTTTATTTTTTTACGCAATATCGCTTAGCAAGTGTATCTGAGCTGCAGACTCCTTGAATAGTTCTACCCGGCAATCTCATTTTGACGTTACAGAAAATGCACAACCTAAAATGTGGGAACATTTTGCGAAGAAATAGTTACAGGCTACTTTACTTAGTCAAAAAAGAAAAATGTACAAGTACACTGCCAGGTGAAAGTACTCACGAATAGTTCTTTTACAGGTCAGCGTCCACTGTCTGGCAATCTTTTACACATTTTTCGTGGAAAGAATATTTTTGGTAATCAAAATCCTATTCTTCCTGATCTTAGTTATTTTTTCAGTAACCGAATATTTTCTTACGCACGGCTCATTTTTCTCCTGAATACGAAACTATAACTAACCTCCCAAAAAGTTGTTATCGAATTGTAAAGCATTGCATGTCATCAACGGGCATCACGAAAGTTCGGAAATCCAAAGTTTCGTAAATCCGAGAAATGCAGGTATTCGTAAAAGGTCCCCGTGCCCGAGGTTCCCAAAACAGTGCAACAATGATGTAAGGGTGTTCGTTAAACCAAAATAAGTTCGCAATTTACAAGTCGGAAAGCAAGTCCGAAGGTCAAGTCGAATTTCAAGTTACGCGAAATCATCGATAACGGAGCAATACTGACTTATCTATTGCCAAGGTGAGGGTGGCAAATGTTTAGTTCCGACAAAGGCGGTCGGTCCAACACGTGCAAAGCCAGCATATGCAGTGGCAAATTACTAATTTATCATCGGTTTGCTTCATTACAATTGTAACGAAAAGTTCAAACTGGGGTACTCCAAGATCAAGCAAGCTCACAGTGTAGTCTCAAGATGAGCTCGGGAGTACTCAAAAGTCCATCATTTGTGCACTCCTGCATCTAGGTGATAGGCTTATTCACAATAGCTGGAATGTGGGGAAGGCCCACTCATCCAGCTCATATGCAGCTGTTTGCGGAGGTTATTTCCATATCAACCTCGTGCGATACTCCCAAGACTGGCTCAAGGGATAGTCATACCACCTAACTCAAACCGCAGGTAGTCTCAAATCCAATTTGGATATACGTCCTTTGGTATTTGTTATTAGGTAACATTAATAATTACCACATAATAAAGATTGATACATTAATTCTACTTTAAGAAGGGTTTCCGAAGAAAACATTATAATAAAGTGTTCTTATGAGATCACCACTCAGTAAACTTAGCGAACACCAATGCTGGTTGATTTTTCACGTAAATTCTTTCCAGGAAAAATAGTAAAAGTGGGTAGTATCCACCACAAACAAATAAATCTCACCGGGTACATATATCTTAGCTAACGGGGTAGCACGAAAAAAAAACAGCCACTAAAAGGACAAAAACTGTGGGATAGCTCCAGCACAGGGGCGACCTTGGTGTGTGGAGATTACTGTACGGTGACTGAAGGTGAAAAAAATCGTGGCGACTGGGTGGTTGAAGGTTGAAGCGATTGGCATCCCCCTACACTCGGCTCATGGATATCGAGTAATCTTATCTGGCATTGCCAATATAGTATAGCGTCCATGTACTAAGCTGTCAGCTACAGATTAATCATCACTTTGTTTTTTGATTGGTACTGAAACTGTTCCCTTATAGAGCCCAAATACCTTAGGAAGTCTTGGATTAATCTAGAACTGTTGCACCCATCGGGGCATTCCTGTCTTTGACCACATTCAAAGACTACAGCAAACTATAGACATCCTAAGCCTTCATTCAAATATGTTATCGATTCAAAGAAGGCTGAGTTCTGTACCCGCAGTGATCTCGTGAAACAAGATAGTGTCACCCGGGCTTCACAGGCAATACCTGCGTTTCCGTGAGGACCTTGCATCAAAGTACCCTCACGACAGGACTGTGTTCCGTACACGGTGATACTCGCGAAGAGTTGCGTGCACCAATTCCTTGTTCTACAGAATGAAGGCCTGGCTAGGATTCCCTAACGCTACAACCTCGCTAAAAGCAAGACTTCGTGAGATTAAGTGAGAACCACGTGATTTTGGCTTGATTTTAATGTGGTCTTAACGTTAATCAACTCTATCCAGGTAGTACACTCAGAAGCGTAGGAATTGGAAGGTAAACAAGATTCGACTTCGTCAATTTCATTGGCTCGAGTTTCTTCCCCATTATTATAATCTCCATCTGATCGTCGCCTATTTCGCACTCCAACCGCTGTAGGCCATAGTCCAAACGACGAGGAAGCCTAGAGCCTAGGTGGCCACTTTTTGGGGGCAAGATAATGTTGGCATTTTTAAGGTCATTAAGTAGTATATTTTAAGAATGTAAAACGTTCCCAAGGTTTAACTTGCACGTTTTGGAGAAATTTGACCTCAAATATCTGACTTTTTGCAAAATTTGACACAGAAAACCAATATTCAAAAACCAAAAACACTAAACAAAAACTGAATAAACTAATTGGATGTTGTTCAATTGAAGTTATTGAACAAGGAAAGTGATAACTAATATGACATTAGAAAGAAAATTGCTCATAAAGAGAAAAAGTAAAATTGTAGCAGCGCCTACTGTTGGGCAGAAAACATACTAATATATTCTGAACTCCTACAAAAAGAACTTTTCTGTTAACTATTTGGAACTTGATAATGATTTGACATCATCACAACCTACATGTGAACACCATACAGGTGCACATTTCCAATGCTTCTGCAACAAATTTTCTGTCATCAATTTCATTAATTGTCATAATTAATTAACATTATCCTACAATGCAGTTCACTGTCAACTGTCACAGGGAACGACACACCGAGCAGTGTCAGTCATGAGCATGATAAAATGTTGTCCATGTTTTGCATTAGGTTGAAAATTCAACATAGCATACACTTATTATGTTTTTTCATGCACTACATCATCATTTATATCATCATTAATATCATCATTATTGTCATCGAAAGTTGTTTTTTGATTGAGACACCATGTTCACACAACCTGGACAGTCACACAGCCTAGAACATGGCATGCCCGACTTCAAACAAGAGCACATTTTTCACGACAACCACTTCTTTTACACTTGCCATTAACATTTTCAGTGGCGGATCTAGGATATCACAAGGGGGGCAACATTTTGTCTGGAAACATTTGCGCACAGTACGATTGTATATGCGCATAGCACGGAGTGGGGGGAGGTCTGGAGGGGGGTTTCCTCCCCTCCCACCAGGAAATTTTTTCTGTTTTTTCCTCTAAAAATAGAGCATTTTCCTTGATTCCTGAAATATTATCCAAGAAAAAAGACACACGGAGAACGTGTCAAACTTTAAAAACTGCAAGTACCACAGACACGAACTCACGACCTGGAGGATAGAGGGCACGTGCTTTACCGCTGCACCACCACGATTTTACTCGTACTTTGATTTTAAGAGACCTACTTGTTTATGGTCCACATCGTTTGCGCGCAAAACCTACTTCTTGTTGTGATGTTTATTACACATTTTATATTTTGTGCAATCAGTTTGTAACAAATTTGTTGTATTTAAAATAGTCTTCAATTGCCCAAAAGACCAAATCCGTTTTTATGCGCCCACATATTTATATGTGGACGCATTATGCCGTCATCTCCGTCCGTCCGTCCGTCCGTCCGTCCATCCGGGCGGCGTCCGTCCGGCGTCCGCTGCTTTATCTCCAAAACCCTTTGACATACGTTCATAAAATTTGGCACATATGTTCCATTCATAAATGGGACGGCATATGCGAACTTTCGGACGGATCCGACTACCGGTGTGCCCCCTAGTGGCAATTTTAGTTTTTTACGCTTACCTTTGTATCTTCAAAAGTCCTGAGCGGATTTTCATGAAATTTGGTATGAAGGCACCTATTAGTGATATGACGCTATCCTGCCGGTTTCAGATGGATTCGTTATAGTTTGCGCCACCTAGTGGCCATTTTTAGTGTTTTCGAGTCTGTTTTTTTGGCGTCCACCCCTCTATCAACCAAACCGCTATAAGTATGATTGTGAAAATTGGCATGTATGTTCTTACTATGAAGAGGACGGTTGACGCTGAATTTCCCATGACTTTGATTACTGTGGCGCCTCCTAGTGGCAGTTTTTTTGCGCCATGGCTTATCTCCCAAACCGTTTGCAGGATCTTTACTAAATTTAGCAAGTGTATTTGTGTGATGTTGACAACGGACGATGACGACTTTAGGATGATTCTGACTACCGGTATGCCTCTAGTGGCAATTTAAATATTTTACATTGATCTCTGTATTTTCATAGGTCGTCAGGTGTATACTTTGTGTTACTTCGTGACTATGAAGAAAAAGTTCCAAGTAGAAATTTGTTTCTGGCATTCTAATGCTGTGCTAATCTCGTATGTTGGTAAATTT
>NMRA01000196.1:106001-141407 GCA_002633005.1 Phoronis australis | reverse complement strand
AAACGTTTATTAGTATACTGGTGTGAATATTATCAGTGATTTAACCAAAAACTTCGAATTAACTAGACCCACTAATGATAGTCTATGACGATAAACTGATATCAAAAGGCCAAAATTGGCAATTTTCGGCGACCCCATGTTAAATACAAAATTTTGTCTAATTTTCTTCAAAATTCTACATTTCAATCTTGATTATACTGACATCTGTTGGGTCTATCGGCAACTAACCGCACATGAAAGGCTTGGTCGAAAATTATCGTTTTCTCACATGCACTTTCGGGTTTTTAGCGGCGATTCCACTGATCGAAGCGACAAAATAAGCCAAAACTTTGGCCATACCATGTTAAACATAAAATTTTTTCCAATTTTGCTGAAACTTGGCCACGTTTTTAACAAAATACTTATCTATGTTATGTGCTATCGGCAAATGTGATTGATTCATAAATAAGACCCTCACGCTGTGTTTTCTGCGAATCCCATGTATTGTGAAGGGGGCTAACTGAGTGATTTTCGCGCATGCGCAATTCACGGTTTCTATATTGCTGGTAATGTTGCCCTCGGCACAGTCACTGACACCAGTTGCACCGGCAAATTTTCGTCTGACGATGACGATGACTGGGTATCACTTTGTGTTGCCTCGGCTCAAACAGGTATCCCTTGTGACCTGAAATTTCACACTAAAATTTCTTATTCCGACAATATAAAAAAACGCTATTTGATTGCACGCTCCACTAGGCTAACACAGGACAGTGACTTTGCCCCCGCCAAATACGTCACGAGACTAAGCAGCGCTCCAAGCCGGTAATTTTTTGAGCTTCGTTAGAGAATACAAGTTTAATTTTTGGTGTTGAATTATTTGTGAAATTAATCAACAATTCATAGAAAACTATCCAGAATTTATTCAGAATAAAATACAGTTCCCTTTTAAGTTATAAGTCCGCTTTTATGAAACAGATGTCAGATTGGTAGGACAAATAAATATAGTATCCAACCGTACCTGATCACGTTGATAAGGATACAGTAAACAACTATCAAATTTGCAACTTTTGAATTTTCACATAGCCCTGTTTTTAACAGCAAGCTCGTTTTAAATCCTAAAAGTATGATGTGGTGGCAAGTGGTATCATTCGAAAAAGGAATGCAACACTGTACACTTAAGAAAAAATAGTATTGCCAGCTGAACATCGATTTCACAAATATTTGGTCTCACCCTCGCCAGCGATGACTACTTGTGTCGATTTTTTTCAAACGATCTATGAATATTTTATCAGGTCTAATGAACCATGGTTTTGAGGTCATCAACAGCGAAAGATTTGACAAAATCACGAACAACACAGTGACTGGTTACGCTACAACGATCTGCTCCAACAGAATATCATACATATACAATCTAACCGGACCTTCTGTCACCTTAGACACTGCTTGTTCCGCCAGCATTGTGGCCCTGCACACTGCTTGTCAAGCGATGAAAAACGGTAGGTTATTATTAATATAATTAGATACATGATCTCAGATACAGATGAAATAATCGAACAAAATACTCTCGTTGAAAACCGCAGGCTGTGTTGCTGAACAAGGCTGATATCTTGAATTTTGAGGAGATAATCTTGTTTCCACGCGCTCTCATTGACCTATAGGCACTTGGGGAAGATGTTGAAGAACGTTGCGTCGATTTCAGTTGTGTGAACGGGCCTTAAGTCTATGTGTAGGGTTAACGTTCGGCTTTTTAAAGAGAAACTTGCAGGCTAATTCCTCGTCGCTGTGATTGCTTGGCCAAATTAGTTAGAAACACCGCATATAGCGAAGCTCCGAATATGAAGAAGGTTGAAAATTGCGAAATGTTTTTAAGAACGAGTTTTGAAGCGAAAATAATCTGCCGCAAATCACTGAACCGTGTCCAGTAAGTATTGTGACGTGGTGCTGGGGAGTAACACTGCATGATGCGAGCTACGTGAGCCCCCGAGGTACGTCATTATTGCAAAGGTCACTTATTTGCAGAACTTTTTAGTTTAACATTTACAAGTTGCCACTGAACATAACTACACTTTGTTAACTTTAAATGTTTGCCCACATCGATTTTTGTAATCATTTCTGCCACTAGTAGTGTTTCGTATGTTTTCGCCCATCTACAAGTACAGTATATGTTAAAACATGGTCTGGATGCATAAAACTACCATTTGCTGACCTAGATTACGAGACGCTAACCTTTCCAACAAGTTTTAACTTGAACTTGGTGTTCTTGTCTCTAAACAAGTTCACAGTTGCTTTCGACTTTACGTTGCCTCCTAAAAATGGTAGCTAGTTTTGAGCAATGCGCAAGAAATGCATCAAGAAACAGAATAAAGCTTTTTCCTTTATCGTTGCCTCATCAGCAAAATAGCTTGACGGTATGTGTGAAAGTAGCAAGAGCCCGTGGTATTGAAGTATAAATTATTACAAGATTATTGGGGCCTAAAATAGGCAATAAACGACCACGACATGAACATGTTTCGCTGAATGATAACGCACATGAACGAAAGTAAAATCTGCAGGGCACACTATAGCTGGAGGATTTCTGTTTGAAGTGTCCTAAAAATTGTTGGATTTCTCTGACAGGTGACTGCGATATGGCAATTGTGGGAGGTGTAAATCGAATACTAGCTCCACAAAATCTTGTTGGTTTGGCGCAAGCGGGCATGATGTCCAGGACCGGTCAGTGTCACGCATTTTCGTCCAAGGCAGACGGATACACACGTAGCGAAGGTTGCGGCGTGGTTTTGCTGAAACCATTAAAAAAGGTAGGGGTGAGAAGAGGGAAGGCCAGCGTTGACGTGTACAAGAGCATAGGATGAAAAAGAGCTGACGATGCGAGGGCGGATGAGTAAAGTGAAGAAGAGGGGCGCAGGAAGTAGATAGGAAAACATATAACGAGGGAAAGTGAAATTTTTAGAGTACATGTATATACGATTAATAACTTCTTGGCCGAAAAGTTGGTATGGCATTGGCAGACCTACTGCTTCGGAAACTTAAAAACATTTTATGGCGTCACAACACATTCGCTTGACATAACGCACTGTCTACTATTCCACCACTTTTTTGAAATAACCCCAGTCAGTATTAATAAAAGTGTGAGTGGACACCGAATTACTGTTATTTTCTTTTCTCATCAATATTGGCTGAATTTATCCCGGAAATGTGATTGGCTTCGTAGTTTGAGAGAACTGTCTGTTGACAGACACTTATTTACACTGACGAAATTATTTTAGGCCTGTCAACAGCTGTGATATTACTCGATGGAAATATGATTGGCAGCAAAAGGTTAGAGAGAACAATCCTGTAAAAATATTTTTGAAGAATTTCTGGGATATGAAATTCATGGAAACAAACTTCTGACATAGCTGTAGGTCTACTCTACCTTTTTCGGAATCAGGTAGTAGAAATAGACAATGACTGTAGCAATGGGTCAGGCATTGGTTGCTGCCATGTTTTGTAGGCTCGATGTAATTATACATGTAATTATCTTTTCAAGGCAAAGAAAGACAACAACAATATTTGGGGTTCCGTCATAGGAAGCGCTGTAAATCATGATGGTCATTCGGCAACTCCAATAACTAAGCCATCGAGTCAACAACAGAAAAGCCTCATGCAGAAATTATTGAAGGAATGTAACGTCAATCCCAACGACGTTGGCTACATCGAGGCACATGGTGCGTACTTCTTTTCCTTTTGGACTCGTTTTCGGCTCGCATTGTTTGAATTCGTTTGTACCGACATTTTGAAGGGAGTGCTACTTAACTGTTGTCGGAGGAAAGTAGATCAGTTTGAGCAGTTGTTCGTCACCAACGTTGCTTGAAATGATAGTTTTTGTATTTTGTCCAATGATTCAGTAAGCCTCTCAACCGCCCACCACTTTTGAAACTGATTCGGGTTACGAAATGAAATCAAACACATACATGTATTCTTGACTTACTGAAAGGTTAGGGCGATTTAGGAAAAGTCCATTCAAATGTGCAAGTTCAGGTTTCAGAGAGAATCTTTTGAGACTATGCTGAAAATTTGAATTCATAGCAGGAAAATTCAAAATTGTCCAAGTAGGAAATAGTTTTCTGCACTGCATCGTTCATTTTTTGCGGGTTTTCTTCGACATCTTTGTATCCATTCATTCAACATTCGGCATATATTGCAGGTACTGGAACTCAAGTTGGTGATGCCGCAGAGTCAATAGCAATAATAGAAGCATACGGTACAAGCCGTGACCCTCAATCCGGTCCTTGTCATGTCGGCTCATCTAAGACCAATATCGGACACACAGAGTCTGCTTCTGGTATGGCTGGGTTGATCAAGGTCTTACTTATGATGAAGCATGCTCAGATGGTACCTTCCTTACACTATAAAGACAACCCTAACAAAAGCATTAAATTTGCAGAGAACAATCTATGCGTAACAACAGAGGTAAATGAATGGTCTGTAAACAAACACGGTAAGCGAGTTGCTGCTTTGAATTCATTTGGGTTTGGAGGTACAAATACTCATGTTCTATTGGAAGGCGACTGTAACCAGAGAATTTCGGAATCCAGTGGGCAGTTAACCGACCCGCTAATAATTGCATTGTCTGCCGCAAACACAGAGTGTCTAAAGAGCACCGTGGAGTATTATCTGAGCAAAGTTAAAGTGGAAAAGTATTCCCTTAAAGACCTTTCGTACACTAGCACTGTAAAGCGGAACCACTACCCATACAGAGCAGCGTTTCCTTTCACTTCTTTTGGAGAACTTAAATCCAGTCTCGAAACTCATCTCAATGGGGAACCACCTCAGAGCTTGGGTCCTTCTGATGTACAAATATATTTCGTATTTTGTGGAATGGGTACCACGTGGGAGGGAATGTCAAGAGAGCTTACTAAGCGCTATTCTTCATTTTACAGTAAAATTAAGGCAGTAAGCGACATCTTCAAGCGGCTCTCTGGAGCTAGCTTGATTGATTCAATTTCTCGAATAACACCGTCGTCTCCCCCGAGCATCGTACAGCCTGCACTGTTCGCTTACCAAGTTGCAATGTGTGAATTGTTTAAGGACATGGGTGTTACTCCCCATTGCGTTGTCGGTCACTCCGTTGGAGAAGTAGCCGCAGCGCACGTTGTCGGTGGGCTTAATCTCGAAGATGCCGTCAGGGTGATATACCACCGCGGTCGACTTCAGGACACTGTAGCCGGTGGAAAGATGTTGGTGGTTGGTAAGCTTGATGTTGATCGGGTAGAAGAGATGTGTAAGCCTTTCAATGGGAGACTGTGTATTGCTGCGTACAATTCCCAAACCTCATGTACCATATCTGGTGACGCACAGGCCGTAGAAGAAATGTTACAAAAACTAACAAATCTCAACAAAGACATGTCAATGAACCTGTTTTTACGGGTTTTACCAGTTCCATCTGCTTTCCATAGTCATCACATTGACCCGATAGTTTCTGCCCTTGAAGCAGAAATTGGTGACTTGCAATCATCAGCAGCTACTACCAAGTCAAGCATGTTCTCAACTGTCTCTGGAAATGAAATTGGACTGGATAAACTATGTACTGCTCAATATTGGGGAGAAAACATGCGCAAACCAGTTTTATTTCACGCTGCTCTGAGGAATGCGCTTTCTAGAGATAAAACTAATATCATCATTGAGATTGGACCCAAACCCGCACTTCGCGCAAATATTGCTGAGGTATGCGCGTTTCCTATGACTTTCAAACATATGCCGTCAGCAAAAGCAAATAGTGAAATACCCACAATTATGTCCACTTTTTGCGAACTGTACCAAAGTGGCCTACCAATTCGATGGGAAGAGTTGTTTGAAAACAATGTGCTACACAACACAACCATTCCACGATACCAGTTCCAACGACGGTTACAGCCAGTAGAAACCGAAGTAAACGAATCGCTGGAGGGTCTAAAATCAGTAGCCCATCCCTTCATTCGGATAATATCAAACTTCCCACCCAAATTTCAAGTGATTCTAGATTCGAGTGAGTTGTCGTTTGTCCGCGATCACGTAGTTTTTAATGACATGATAGCTCCTGGAACTATTCAAGCAGAAATCGCCTTGCATTGTGCCACGACAATTCACGGGCCCCCGGTTACCTTAAGAAATTGTGAGGTGGATGTAGATCTTTTGTCACCGCTCAACACAAACGTGAAAACAAAGTTAACAGTAGCAGTGACAACAGGAACACCAAATGTCTATGATCTAACTGCTTCAAGAGACAAGACGGTCGTTTCCAAATGTTCCGCAAGGATAGGGATAAGACCCAAGAAAACAAAACCACTGAATATTGGCTTGATCAGATGGCGACTGACAGGACACATTTCTTCCGAAAACTTTTATGAAATTATTGAGAGCGCTGGTTTTCAATATGGGCCATCTCTCAAGGGCATCCAAGAGTGTTGGTTTTCGAACAACGAAGTACTGTCTTCAATAAAAGTCCCAGATGAGGTATTGTCAGAGGTCCCAGTCTTTTGTGTGCATCCCGCGGTCTTAGATATGTTGTTTCAAGCTTCCATGTTATTTGTTCGTACAGTAAACGTTAGCTCTGATAGCGACAATAACACGTTACCTCGATACTTACCACAAATGTTCAGCGGCCTTGTTGTACACAGTGCTGTCGAGGACCACGTGTATGGCTATTTGCATTTGATAGATAAGACTGACAGCCACATTGAATTCGGGGCAGTTTTGCTTGATGGGACTGGTAGAGTAATAGCTGAATGTTCGAAGTTCATACTAAAAAACACTGTAAGCGTTTTACCAGAACGTATCTTCTATGGCGTAACATGGGAGAAGCAAGATGGTTCAGTGATCCCGAGAGGGTCAACCCAAAGTGGAAAGACTGTTGTGTTTGCGAAAGATTGCTCCTTGAGTAAGGCTCTATGCAATTCCTTGGGACCTGATGTTACCCTGGTGCATGTGAATTCAAACATTGGTACTCTTTTTTCTCAAACGGGAATTCTCCAACCCGGTACCAAGGCAGAAATGGCTGCGTTTTTGAGAAAATTTACCAATCTGGTCTTCTGTTGGGCATGTAGCACCCCCGAATGTTCCTTGCAGGTCAATGAAGCCGATAACAGTGCAAAATTCAGTTGCAATGGACTTCGTCACATCTGTGCCATCATACAAGCGTTTGGTCTCAAACTTCCAGTAATTGTTGTCACATTCAACACTCAGTTCTGCGGTGATGAATTGTCCGTGAATATAAACGTCATTGGTTCTGAAATGTGGGGCATGGTTCGCTGTCTTCACAATGAAGTGAACACTTATGAAACTCCAATTCTATTAATAGACATGAGTGCTTGTTCGAAGCACGAGCTTGAACATTTATTCAACATAGTTCAAAACCCACGAGAATTGGAGAGTCCCGAAATTGCTTTGCGCGGCCCTGACATTTTCTTTAATTCAATACACAGAGTTGACAGAGAAGTCAATCAACATCGGTTTCGACAGAACCATGTTACGGACTACCATTCAAGACCACTGCGAATGCAAATCACTGGCGATGGGCAGAACAAAAGCCCTCAGTACGTTCTCACAAAAGAAATGATGGAAAATGATGACCGGAATGTGGTCGTACTTGTATCTTCTTTCTGTCAGCCTGACTCGCTTATGCTTCCTCCTACTGTGAATGCGGAAGGAGACGAGCCTTTTGATATCCACGCTGACCAGTTCCTTACTGTTGTAGACATAGTAGGATTTATAGTCGACAAAAAGAATAGTCGGCTCAAAGATAGGCAGGAAGTTGTCGTTTGCTACCCAACAATAGTACAGTCAGTACTTGAAGTTCCCGAATCCTGCGTCATCCCAATAAAGTCAGTTCCTAAGCCTTGCCGACAGTTGCTGTCAACGTTTGTTATGTTTTGGGACATTTTGAATTGCAAAGTGCGTCTTTCTGCAAAGGACAACGTTCTTGTTTTGTATGGCGACAAACAAAGGCAGTTATCTGTACTTCTGAATCGGGTCATCCAATATTATTCCAAGAATGTGACTTCGTCTATTATTGCAAAGGACTTAACAATCGATGGATATGACAAAATCTTCCTTCTTACTGACGTTAGTGATGCTCCGAGCATGTCTAAGGATATGATGCAAAGGACTACGGTAGTTCAAGAATTATTCCCGCGCAGTGGTATCAACAACCACTGGTTGAATCCAAATTATCTAACTTTAGCTTTGGCTCGAACACTTAAATGGTTGAAGAAGCTTGATAAGAAGGGATTGTTGCCGGGTCCGAGTGTTATAGGTACAGGTTATCAAAACAACTTCCAAAGACAACTATCACCAAAATCAAGGTCGGGCATTTACTATCGCGCAAAGTTGGAAGAACAGTGCCCTGTTTTGTGCGACCGCAGAACACTTTTTGATAGAGCAGCGATGTATCTTGTTATAGGCGGTCACACTGGATTGGGTAGAGAACTAGTCAGGTTCTTGGCTGCACGTAACGCCGGTTTCATTGTAATTCTGTCAAGAAGAGAAGCTGCAGAAAAAGAATTGAGCTTCGTGAAAGAAACATCTGATCTGTTCTGTTCCAAAATATCTTGTGTTCAGGCAGATATTGCAGATTACAAATACTTGTCCAGTGTGATGAAAAAACTTCGCATGTCTCATCCCAGTTATCCAATCAAAGGTGTCTTCAGTGGGGCAATGGTTCTATCTGACGGAATTGTGGAAAATCAGTCGTATGAAGATTTCTGCAAGGTCCTTAACCCGAAGGTAATTGGCACGTTAAATCTCCACCTTGTAACCCAGAATGATCCAATAGACTACTTTGTTATGCACTCTTCTATCGCGTCAGCTATCGGCAACCACGGACAAACCAATTACGGGGCGGCCAACTCATTCATGGATTCATTTGCTTTTTATCGCAGGAAACTTGGAACGCCAGGCCAAACAATTAATTGGGGGCCGTTAGCTCTGGGAGCATTAGAAGGACGAGGAAATGTTGCTCGTTCATTTGCGCTAAAAGGTATGGAACCATTGACAGTAAGTGAAATCCACCACTGTTTAGAGTCCATACTAGTTGCCAATCTTCCTCAGGTTATTGCCTGGAAAGTAAATTGGAGGAAAATTGTAAGGAACGGCGTTATAACCAGGGTAAAGTCTTCCCCAAGGTACCGTTGTCGCAGTTTTATTGATTCAGCACAGCAGAAAATAAAGGACGAAGAAATTGATGCACCTGAAAGTGCGAGGCGCGAGTTTGGAGAAGAAGATAAGAAACTGCCTCCGGTGCAGAGGTACAAAAAACTCGTAGAATTCCTGCAGTACTCCATCAGCGAAATCCTTGTCATTAAGGTTAGTTCAGTATTAGAAGAGGAAAGCCTTTCAAACCTCGGGATAGATTCAAACTTTGCCGTGGAAGTCAGGCTACTTGTGTCGCAACATACAAGCTACAACCTTCCGGTGGCGTCGCTTTTAAGTGACTCTGCGACTATTAGTTCAATAGCGCACGAAGTTAATGAATTTCTGTCTTCTCCTAAGAAAAGTTTCAGGCAAGTAAAGGGTCTGAAATAAAACCGTGACTCGAAAGTATTGGAAAAATTGGCGAGATGGTTATACGCTTGACAAACACATGAACAATAAGATTCAGAAGCCAACTAGAATCGTCAGTTGTGTCCGGATTATGAAGACTCATAGATTTCCTTAGGAGAAACCACGTGTTTTTTCTATTAACTTGATGTCAATTAGCGAAAGACGTCTTACTTATTTATCCATGCTGCCACATTAATGTGTACTCGTGTTGATTTCGTTTTGTTGTCAGTCTAATATAGCTCTTGGGACAAATCTGTTTATCAACCACGTGTTGGGGACCATATGCGTACATCTATTGCACTCGGTAGTTACTATAATGCTTATCACGATTGTGGTGTACTTAATCCAATATGGACGCATAATCAAGTCAGATCAGGTGCATGATCATAAAACAGAATGTAACAACTCACATCTTTATTTTTCAAAGAATAAAGCCGAACGTTTACTTTCGTAGCCGATGTTAGCAGGTTGATGTAATTATACGATGCCTTAATTTTGCTGATTATACCACACACACAAGACAGTGGTAGGCTACTCATGGCTGTATTTTCATGTTCGGCTTAACACCTAAACATTTCCTAAGTTTCGCTTATACACTCCCAAGCTCGAGGTATCTAAAACCCCTAAAGTGTACCATCGAGACCTCCAAGTACCAGTGTTCTTGGGAATGCGAGAACTTTAGCTCTCAAACCTTACGCAACTCGCTTACCTTTGACTAAGAGCAACCAGTTTCAGCGGCACTGGAGACTTGAAATAGTAATGACTCATGCACATTTTTTTCTCCGCGAAATGGTGAAGCCAAATCGACTGTTTAGAAACTGCTCTTCCCCGAGTTCTCCGTCTTTAAATTCCCAAGTTCGGCTTAAGCTACACCAAGTGACCTTAGAACCTTCACATCTAAGCCCCCTGACGTTAACCACACCTGTACGGTATATCCTTTACTATTGTTTTCTAAGCTTTTATCTGCAGATATGTGTACAGTAGATGTTCTTGATCGATTCTGTTGGTTACAACATTACGCTATGCCCTCATTATTCAATTGTGTAACGGTAAAGGCTGCGGTTGTATTACGTTTATCTAATATGCACACCAATTTGCATAGTTATTTAGGTGTGTCTGGGATCTGCACTATGGTTATTGTTCGCTGTATTTCATTGCGTTTAGCAACACTAATATAGAATGTTGATACGTAGTCAACAAAACTTCACAAAACTGTCAAATGTTTCTTGTTGAACTGTAGGGACTTTATACCTATGCTTCATTTTTTGTCTATATTGCTTAATTCAATAAATCGTCAGTTTAAAATCCGTCTTCCGTCTGGTTGCTTCCTCTAGGGTTGAATGCATGCTCGCCCATGTGACGTGGCGACTTCGTAACGCCCTGGGATTTTTACCAACCAAAGTTGACGTTGGATTGGAGATCTGCCGGTCGTAAAATCAAGCCTTCTATGGCATTTTTTCTTTATTAATGCACTTAACAAATTGTAAACTGAAATAAATGAAAGTGCTTTGAACAACGACACTTGGTGAGACGAAATTGAAAGTTTAAAGGTGAGCTCGACGACGAAACAAAAGAAAGTAAACAATCATGACAAGTGCTGTAGTGGTAAAGTTAGAGGTAAGTAGGCGCCCAAAGCTCACCGTATCACCTTGAGCACTGAACGTAACTTACAGTGCGTAGACCTAGCGTGCAAGGCAAATGCCAAAAGGTGGTTGGCTGCACCTACGTGCGCCTACGCCCCACTACAGCACTGATCATGACCCCAACTTTTATTACACTAACATATTAGGTAGCCGTAAGGAGATCTAATTACATACTAAAATTTGGAAAAATTCGGTCAAAAGATCGCGAAGCTAACGTTCCGCAAACATAATTCGACATATGGCCGACACAGCGCCATCTTGACTCCGAGTTTGCCAAAGAACAACTATCTTCGGGCTATTGAGTAAGTAAAGACTACATGTAAATTCCATGTGGATCAAACGAAAAATGAGATCTCTAGCACAAATATGATAGGCTAGCAAAGTGCAGCTAGAATTAACTTAGTCAACAAAAAACCAGCCGTCTGAGCAGTAAACCTCGAATATTGTGAGAACCGTAAGTCGTAGCAAGAGACGGCTTTCACATACATGTAGCTGATGGCAGATCCGTCAAGAGGCACAAAAGATGCGGCACAAATCTCAAAAAACGAGAGAACAGTAAGAACTAGAAAAAAAAACAAATGCAACATTTGCGGCAGTGCTAGGAATGAACGAAAAATCAGAAAGCAAAATCAGAAAATTTCTACTAAAAACGGCGGAGCCATAGCTAATAGTATGGCTCCGCAAACAAAGAAATGGAAAAATGGCCGCCGAAACGCCATCTTGAATCCGGTTTCAACAAAAAACAACACACTTCGAGCCATTTACAAAAAAACATGTTGTGTGCTGAGAGCGAAATTGTTGGTGTTTATTTGAAAGAGTATACCTTAAAAATCCACATGTAAAAGTTCATGTTACTTCCTTTTTATGTTCAACAAACCCCGCACAATTGAAAAGTGATGATAATGCGCCAGAGCCGCCATTCTGAAAACAACTTGCGGTAAAGCAGTACTTTGTAATAGCTACTCACAAGAGACTAACACATGAAAATGTTCGAAGCAATTGGTTCTACAATGTGCCCTCTACAAGACAAAACGTTTTAGCGTTTGAAATGGATGTGCCCAAACGCAAAGGCCGACATTTCTGTCACAGTTTACCGGAAGTTAATGATTTCGGGACAAGCGTTAAACACAAATGTTATAATATTCGTGCAGATTTTCAGCTTTCTATGTCAAAAATTACAGTCCGTATAAGCATTTGAATCTGAATTCGAAAATAAAATGGCCGCCACGCGCATCATCTTCAATTCAATCATTACAAAAAACAATACAGTAGACTTTTGAGCTATNTGTGTGTGTGTGTGAATTTCATGCGAATTACACGAACACTTCAACTTACAGACTGCGAGCAAAAAACTTGATGTAGAGCAACATACTTAGGCGAAAGAATTTCGCCAAGTAACAAATTTTATGACAAAGCAACATACAGTGTTCTTGGAGAAACGTCATTTCACCAAGCAACAAACGCATTCTGTCACCCCCTCCTTTCTGTTCTCTCCCTCTCGTCCTCTCTTGCTCTCTAATGAAAGACTGGTGCACAGGCCAAATACTTTGAAATTTTAGATATAACCTATTCTACACTGCACAGGTGTACCTAGTCCATCCAAAGAAGTGATGAGGCTTATTCCTGTGCATAGCAAAGGTGGGAAAGCATGGTGAGCTTATTTATTGACCGTGAAAGACCGTAATGCGTGTTCCAGTACTAGCGAAATGTTGTCCAGCGTTATAAATTGAGATACCGGTACACCATTTTCTAACTACGTGCATGTTTATAAGTTTCATCGTGTGTGTGTAGGTTCATCCGCATAGCGCGGCAAACATGATAAAAAATTTGCGCCTTGGATAAGGCCGTCGGTTCACTGCAGATGTTCTGTCCGAGTGTTGTTAATCTCTAAACAAGAAACTGGCAAATCAATTCAGATAAGCCTGGAAATGTTTCGGACTATTTTTTCTGTACACTTGAAGTGAGACAGGGTTGCTCGTTGTCTTTTTGTTTGTAATGTTTATCAATGATCTAAAAACATGACATGTATATTGTACCGTATTGTACTGTAGTTTGTACTGTCAATATTGGTACCGGTATGTTAAAGTTGTATTTTTGTTGATTTTTTTGCCGAGGACTTGATATTATTTACTGAACCGGCTATCAACTCACAAAAATGACATGTTATTTACAATGTATATATAGCAAAATATGACAATTATCAGTTAATTAGTTAAAGGCCTAATGTGGTGACAAAATGACTATTTTTACATCTAAAATACATCCATTGATGAAAACCATCAAAATATTGTGTCCTGGCATAATGTACCTCAGTCGTTGTGCTGCATGGCAAAATGTACAAGTCAGTGGCCCTTTGTTGGAGAAATGTGAATTGCATTCGGTACAAAATTACCATAACACAATTAATGTACCAGTGGATTGTTTGTGTCTGCAGTGGAACTATATCTGACTGCTACCCCAGCCAGCCTCGTTGGAGAGAATGCTCTTTATAGGCAACGATTCATGTGTGGACAATAGCTTAATATTTCTTTTCCTGGAAGAAACATGAGGGGCTGAATCTAAAGAAGACCTACAGCTGTAGTGACACTCTGGTCGAATTCAGTGTCAGATTTTGGGCACAAAACGAGTCAAGTGATATATTGTTGTGTTTCCCTTCAAGGATCTAATTGTGAATGTTATTGAAGCTGAATGAGGTTACACGAAGGAAAGCCACGAGCCGAAAGTGGGTCTTTTTTAGAAGCGCTACAATAGGCCATTGAAACTACGTGATCCCAGTGAAATAAATACCAAAAGCATCTGGTATCAATACCTGTCGTTTCTCACTGAGTGACATTAACTTTTACTTTTAGGAGAAAGGCTTTATACTAATGGTAAAAACTTTTCAATTTAGTATATAGTATTTGAAAATGACATTCAGTGACTGCATCGATTGTACATGAAAGTAGAAAGCCCGTTAATGTTACACTTTGACAATCGAATAAATTTTTCATCAACAGGAAAGTTTGTCACTTATTATTGAAACCTCAACATTTCTTCACTTTTAAACCCACATACAGTGCAGTTCTGCTTATTCTTTATAAAGCTGAAAAGATAATGGATTACGCTTGCGAATTGTCATTTTCCTACTGACCTATAGAAATGTGCAGCGATCAAAATGAAGCATTCCCTTTGTTTGCATTTAGTTCGTGTGTGTGTGTAATTATGTAGCTGAATGAGAATCTGGTATGCACAAGATTCGATAATAAACAATTATCAGTGTCACATTTAAAAACAAAATGACAGGGATATACCCAAGTTTCAAAACCCTGCTCGCCAGCTGGGCGAGTGAGCAAGATAATCTCTACTCGCCCAGCCTGAAGTTCAGTTGCCCGGCCGTTAGCGTCTGTCACCACAAATTTGCTACTGGTGTTAATAAAAGTCATCGTTTCGTGCGTTGATGTCACCATCAGTTAAGGCTATCGTATTCGCCCTAATAAGCGCCCAGGGTGCTTAGAAAAAATCTTTTCGGAAGGGGGGGGGGCGCTTATTGCAGCCTAAGGCGGTTGAAACCCGGTCTCCGAAACGGGTGAACTCGGAGGCTAGGATTCATCGAATTTACTCGCTGTGACGTATCTCTCAGCAATGACATACTTTCTACAAAATTGTGGTGCATTGCTATCAAACTTTGTTGTTAAATTACGATCGTTTTAAAAAAATGTGCTGAATTCCCAGGGCAAAAACTTGCCGACTGATGCGTCGCGGCCAGGCTATCGTCAATAGGGCAACTTGAATTCTTGAGTAAAAATACAGTTTCGACTAAACAAATTACCTGAAATCATCCTTAAGTTTCCCAAATAGCGTCCTTAAGATTTTCAAGTTCCTATGGAGTCAGGCCTAACCGCAGATTAAGTCCAAATCTGCGCTAGAACCCGCAACAAGTGAAAAATCTGGACGAACACAAGTTGTTGTCACGCCGTGACGTTTGTTTTGCCATTAGTCTGAAGGTGTGCGCCGAGTGAGCAAGCGCGTGCGTGTCATCAGAGTTCATTTGCCAGAGTAGCAAGCCTGAATTATGTAGGCCCTTTCTTGGCCACAAGCTCATTAATGCTGGTCGAGTTTCGATTCGTGGGTTTTACGTGTACAAAGTAAGATTCCTGTTGAGGGAGAAGATCTGTAAGGGAAACATACAATACAATCCCGTTGACCAGTACGCTGCGTCTGTTCTGAAAGGCCTGACCATGAGTGGAACACGTTCCTCGCATCGTGATTAGCAATTTTTTGCATTCTTTTCAAAGCACTGCGGAAATTTGAAGTGTACATGTATAGCCACGGATAAATACCGACTTAGCGGCGAGGTTCGTGGTCTAGAAATTCCGCGTACAATGATTTTTCAGGACTGTCAGATATTATAGATAAATTGAAGACATTACTGAAGAATTTTAGAACTGTAGGTAAGGCATACATGAACAGGTTCATGGACTGGGCGCTTATTTTAGCGATGTCTGAAAACTAGTGGGGAACGCTTATAGGGGTATGGGCGCTTATTACGGCAAATGTTATTATTTATAAAATAATTTTGGCTAAAATGACGTTCTACATTAAAACAAGAAATCAGTTCCAAGAGATATGGTATTTCACTTGCTATGAGCACATGGACTGGTCTTCCCCCCCTTTCTTGGTTTCGGAAGTAGTCCACAAACTCCCTTGTGCACGACCACACACTGCGATCTGCTGTCTAGACGAATCGCGTAACGGGTGACATCTGCAGAATCGGTAAGATCGCACTGCGCCGATGTTTTTTTACTGGCGGAGCATCGATAAGCTGGCCAAACTGAACCTTAAATTCACGATAAAAACAGCACAAGGAGGAGAAAATTTATTCATGTTCATCTGGGAAACGATATTAATAGTGCTTTTTGTGCTCTGACAACTTCTACTCGCCCAGCACCATACATGTACATGTATTTACTCGCATTGGAGACTGGGCGAGTGGCCCCTGCTTTTGATAACAGGAATTTGGTTAACTCGACAATTGCTGTCACTGCTCATAAATAGAATGAAACAGATTATGCTTTCCCATATCAAATAACGTTGACCTTCATTCACAAACTTTGCCTACCAAAATTTATCTCTGGTTTTACTTCATTGTTTCTACCGTCCGACCTAAACGCTTGTCACATTGATTCAACGTGTGAAAAAATCATGTGGACGATCGAATTTAAAGATCTGGTGCTCCTTTTATACGAAGTGTTTCATGTCTTCTACGTGTAAACGCGGAGAAATTAGCATATTGGTTTATGGTGCGCAATTTCATGTGCCTAAATGCGTAAAATATACATGATCTGGAATCGTTGTAAACTAACCTGTTGTTACTATACCCTTGCAAGTTTGGTTTGAGATGATCAGAACATTTTGTTCCTTTCAGCATTGGAATAACCCAGTCTATCCTCCACAATACATGTAGTCCTCCATTCCTTTAGCCACCCCAAGAACTCGTTGTTTAGGAACTATTACACAATATAAATGAATACACAAAACCATTAAAATTATATGTTCATATCAACTGACTATATACATGTAGATCTTTAAAGATTTATTTTTAATATAAATTCTGTGATTTCCCGTCGTACAGTATGACGTTAAACAAAATTTTTGACGAAAGTACCATCTAGCAACATCTAGTACAAAGTACTTGACTTTCCCTGTGAGGAAATTTCCCGGGAGAAAAGTCATAAAATTTACGATTGCAGAAATTAAGAGTCTTTACCAACACACATATTTAAGTCAACGACATATTTTCCATTCTTATTAGCTTACTTGCCTGAAAACAGGGATCATCCACATTAGTGTAGAGCAGAAGGTCAGGTTTGAGCTTTTTCATTGCTTCAAATTCCGAACGAAAATATTCAAGCAATCGAACATTCTGTCAAACATTCGAATGTACTTCACAGTTTCTCTTGTGTTTTCCTCTGAGAAGGCTTCCATTACGTTTTCCACAGATTGTCTAAAAAAGGCCATTGAAACTACTAACGATTCCATAAACATATTTGGACTTTATTTGGTTCGGCCAACGATATAGTAACACCAACCTCAGCTGTCAACGGAACGCTCATCAACGATTACGAGTTGAGCTTTTGTCAGCTTGGTCATCTTCAGCTCCCCCTTCTTATCTTCGAGGTACACATCCTTAACGTAGTTCCATTGTATGTGATTATCGTTGTTCTGAAAAGAATTTATCATCTATGAAACTTCACGAAGTTAAACAATTCGTTATCGTTCTTTTAACAAACAGTGAATTGTAGTGTTAATTTTTGTTATGTAAAAGTCTTGTGCATAAATAAACACTAGTGCCAATAAGTGTATTTTTCAAGTTATTTTAGCTTAAAAATTTGTACTGTTTCTTTACCTGCAAATTAGCAGGGGATGGCATGACTCATCCACATGAATCTTGAATTTAATCCCCGAACCAGAGTTGTAAAGACAGTTCCTAGATGTCTTTAGTAAATGAGAGCCTTCGCTTACAAACCATAAAGAGGAATTGTCAACTGAAAACACATTAATGGTTCGGCTATATATCTATCAACTTCTGGTTTACACTTGCTTTGTCGGCGGATGATGCCACTACCTGAAATTTACGAAAAAACAATCAGTGACCAACCTCAATATATATTTCCACTATGGCGTTATCTTTACAATAAATGTTTTAATCGTAGTTGGTAATAAGAGATACCGCTACGCACCTTTAAATTACACTGTGTTTCCAGTATGAAGATGGCTTTCCACAATAAATCATAAAGCTGTCTGGATGTGGCCCATGTCATTCCAAAATAGCCGAAGACGAATCTAATTGGACGATCCGAAGTTATATCAACGATAAAGAAAGCCAGTACATGGGTGGCAATATTGCCTTCACTGTGAGCGTACCCCTCAAGTTCTCTTGTTCTTTCATGATAAACCTTTAAATGAATAAAGCACCTTCCATGATGTACATGGTCCATAATCAATGACCTGATTGCATGATTAAATGCTGAATGCGTATAATTATGTTCTCATTTACAATTGTACTTTCCCACTGATGATGATATTTTTGAAAATTTATTCTTACATGCTTCGAGTGAAAATGTGGTAAACAAAATTGATAAACATTTTTATTAAGGCCGTCACTGACCAGGCATTCTCTTATTTTCATCTCATCATGTAGCATAGCAACATATCTCTCGTTATCCGTAAGGTTCATCACCAGTTTTTTTAGTTCGTTTACAACCTGTTTTGGGCAAATACGGGGTATTACCAGACACAGATTAATGGTTCTCTAACCTAAAAACGAACAAGAGCTCTGCTAATTTGACCCATACCCGACTGTTCACGCACTATTAAAAAAATGTTACTTAAAAACTTTCGAAACGAAAATTTAAAATTACTATGGTGGCCTGCTATGAATTTTAGAAGTGTATGATTATCTAGAGAATAATAACATTAACAGCCTCAGATGATGCAGATGATGCATTCAATTACAATTCTTAAAATTGAAACAAATATGGCGATTTGGTACCAACGGTAACTGTACCTCTGGTTGAAATCCCTGGCTTGGACAAATATAACTTGTATAGTCACGTAAGGTTGATTCCCTTGGTTGTTGGAGGACACCAATGGGTCGCAGCGTCTTATAAGCCTGCGGGCTTTTGTTGTAGTGTAGGATCGCTTACAGTATCATGGTAGGATGCCATCTGCAAACATAGGATAGAATAATACTAAATATTTTCTTTAGCTTATTATTCTTCCAATGGAACACGCGTTACACGAATGCTACTTCTCAAAAATGCTTTTAAACGTTTTATGGAAGAAGTAATACAGGAAAGAGTGTAACGTGACACGTTTCAGAACTCTTAATATACGTGATTTCTGTAATCAATGTTGATTTCAATATTATTCTTGATCCATCACTGTTCAAAATGTTAAATGTTCATAGTGCAAGCCTTTTGTGAAATTAACTGTAAAAGATAAACGAGAACCCTGTGGCCACCATACGGTCGCAAAAAGTTCTTTTGTTGCTCCGTCCAAAACAACTTGACCAGCTGATCGCCTTGGTTAACACAGTGGCAAGTGATTCGTGGATACTTGATGTAACCTCTGCTTCTCTGCTTTGTATTTGTTCTCGCAGTAGCTCCATGTTTTGTTGCCGTTGAGACCGTGACGCCTGAGCTAAGGCTCGATTGCTCAGTTTTGGTAAAGGTGTCTTTGCCTTTAGTGGGCGGTTCGCCTACATGGATATTCGCTTTTTACGTAGTTTCAGCGCTCTGGCCACTTGCTTACATGGTTTGCAAGGTTTCCCCACTCCAATACAGTCAATGTGTCTTGTACACGATACCAGTGTGTTGTTGCCTGGAGTTGAAAGAGAAGATGTCGTCCAACAAATGTCCGGTGTTTTCATATTTCAACTATAATTAAATAATATGATGTTGTAAATTTTATTTTTTTTGTCTTCAGCTAATGTCTTTTCAGTAATTAAAATGGGGATTGATGAATTCTGTCAAAGTTTAATACATTTTTTTTCAGGAAAATACGTGGGCGACATTTGACCAGTTTTGTATGATTATACCGACTGGCAAACATCATTCGAAAACTTGCAAGCTTAAGTGTTTACTAACTGATTTTAGGTTCATGCATTACATGCAGTCTTCCGTATTTAGAAATGTATGATCGTTAAATTCCACCTTAATATTAAAGTGATTGACTATACAGGTACACTGTCAGTGACCCTGGTAACTATTAGAAAAGTAACCAGAGGTCGACTGCTGACTGCTGCTATTTCAGAGGAAACAACATAGTATGCTTTAATTGTGGTCCAACAAGTACAATAGTCTACTGCCGAGAGCTGACGTTACAACTGAAACACTACGAGACACACTTGCAAGCATCTTATCAGTGTGGTCTAAAAAGAAGTGATCGCCCACTTACAATTGCTGCTGTTGCAGTCGACAATGTACTGTCTGGCACAGGAGTTGCATGTACTCCATTAACAGTCCATACAGTAATAGTGGACTGGAAAAATATGCACAAACAGTTATCAATAAGAATGGTATTGTTTAATTAAAAAGCGACATTAAACTCGTGTCATATGACAAAACAAGTTGTGTTTACGACCGCTTATCGTTATGAAATTGGTTTTACCTTGTTTAGGGGTAATATCTGAACTGACACAGGCATTCAGGCGAAGTTCATAAAAGTTCAGACTACGATGTCAGTGATCTGAAATTTTATTAGCTTAACCTTAAGAAACCCCAAGTAAGGAATACATAAGTACGAGAGTTATACCAGTAATTGTTCTAAATCAAACATTTTTTGACGGAAGGTAGCTTTTAGTAATTAATGAGCTTCTTGCCGTTAGAGGTTTATTAGGTCATTGATTAACGTATTTGATAAGTACATGTACCATAATACAACGATGCTGCTCTTTTGCATTTGAAAGTGAAAAAAGATGAATATGGAGCCAAAATTGATTTGCATGATTCATTGTAACTAATTTTAGCAACGTTCATTTAAATGTGGGGTCTTAGCAATCAAAAGTACGCCAATTACCCATCGATCGAGTCTCCCAATGTTCATGGCCTGTGATATCGTTATAGGACAATCCAAATCAAAGATACGGAAAATCCCCACACTTAACAAAATCTGACGGCTCGATCTCATTATCTTAATTTAATGTAAACACTGAAACAACACTTGAGTTGACTCAAGGTTAGAATGAGCATCAGTTGATGTAGCATCAACTTTGTGATAAAATAAGCAACATAACAAGACAATGACATTTACGTTATAGTTTGCGAATTATTTTGTTACAGGTTTCCAAAATAGTCGGTGGAAATCTCAAATGAGACTATCTAAGGCCTTCTGCAACTCTTCCTCAAAACATTCGCTTTAAGGAATGAAAGTGGTATTTCGATGTGTACATACGGTAAAACATGTCTGAAGAGCTTATTACTGATAGGTCTAAAGAGGATGAATGTGCACAGAATAACAATAATAGGAATAGAACGTAAAAGAAAATGTTGAGAACGAATTTATATACATTTACTCACGAGAGGGGGTTTTCCGCGAATAACAGTTTTAAGTGGTGATGGTGGCATAAACAATGTAGGCATGCTACCCTCTATAATTCGCCTTTTAAAACTTTCATCTAAAATAAAGCATAGCAAAGACTGACCCTTTCTTACAATCTTAAACATCGCGGATTCAGCCATTAAAGCAATTAACATTGAATGATATGAAACAGGCATGCACGACGCTATACATAACCATTAGCATTTCAATAATGTATTGATTTACTTGGCTGACATCACAATGTCTCGTTCCTTGGAATATAGGGGGAGGGATGACCCAAACATGACAGACGCACAAATGATGTCACACAATGGGAAATCCACATACTAAGTACCATTCACGCAAGGATATCGCGAAGGAAAGTACTACTATCACGTGTTTCACCTGTAACACGATGGAGCATCTCACAAGTTTTTGTGTGACTTTTCGCGAGGCTGCGTTAGCAGAACCGATCCAATATTTTAGAAGGACCATACTTAGTATCCGTTACGCAAGGGGCCTTTTTGTTACATTAGGAGTAGGATTGGTTCATATTATGTAGAGCTGGTGTAGAACCGGTTGAAGAATTTTGTTTTTGTCATAAATTATCGTTTGACAGGCGTAAGGTTGGAAATAGTAGGAATTAAGGCGGAAATTTAAATATCGTTTGTCCGCTTACAAAAATTTAATATTGAGTTATAAAAACTACCTTCACACTACTTTGATATCCCTATTCCATGTTTGCAAAGAAGTTAAAACTCGGGTTAGTTGGCGGTATTTTCATAGACTGCAGCGTACTTGGCTAACACGGTCCACTTTTTGTGCGGCATTCAGTCGCATTAAACGAGTATATAACCTGCTGTTGAATTGCGAGATATATTTTGAGTGGTCCAGGTGGTTATTTCTGGAGTACCAATGTAATCTTTGTTGATGTTAAATGTTTTACTAGCGTTCTATTTATTTGCACACGGGTGTGAATTTGGTGAAATCGCTGATCCAAATCCTTACAAAATGTGCGCATTCTGCTGTGACCAAACGACCAGCGAAGAGTAATTTGGTTAATTCTCTCACTAGACTATGGCTGAAGTTCCTCGTAAGGACAGGAGTTCATGAGTCACTCTTTTGGAAGAAATTTAGCGGACAATTTTTGTCAAAAAGTTTACCAGATAGTTTTCATCAAAACGGAGAAAAGAAAAATGGATACGTGAAGACAGGATAAGTAGTAGGCCTAACAGAGCCTCTTACAAAACATTCGCCTTCAAAGTGTCTTGAACAAATATATAAAGTCTTATCGCTGAAACAACTGCCATTCACGTTGACAGAAGTACTAAGCTTTTCTTCCCACAGCCGATTATGGGGTCTTCGGATGGTATGGAAGCTAATTCCTTCGCATTTCGCCTGTGTGGCCGAACAACGGGCCACACAGCAGCCGACCATGATTAGCAGACGACGCACTTGCCGGAAATAACACCAGATAATTTGGCCAGGTGTCGCGAGTGAATAATAACGTAAGGGCTTGTGTGAAACACCACAGATTTTGTCCATTGAAAGTATAAGGAGTTGGCGGTCCATGTACAATAGTCTGAGCTGTCATCGATATTGTCACCTTCTCTGTTTTCATCCAACCTTCCCTGATGAAATCTTAAATGAAGAGGACCTTCACTACTTGAGTAAGCACGGTATACTGTGCGATTTATGTTGAATTATTCAACAGTTCTTAAGAACCATTTCACAACATACCTAAATCTCATGAACAGCACAACCAACGGTCTTTTTAAGGGCCACTTAACACTTTCCAGAAGAACTGCTCTCTTGAGAATGTTGAATTATAAACATACAAATGTTAAACCACTGAAATCTTTGAAGAGGCGCATTTTTTAATCTTAACAAAATTAATAATTTTCTAAAACAAAAACGTTATATAAGTACATCACGGCGTTTTCCCGTTGCTTCCAACGTGTTGGATTCTATAGCCCAACACCAAGTTGGGAACTTTACCCCTGTAGCCAATATCTTATACGACTGATTAACTCCATTCTTACATTCATGGTTGGAGGGCCAGCTCTCTTTTGTTTGATAATTGTTCTAATCTCCAATAAGATCGTATCACTCAGCCCTTACAGGGCTGTGCTGTTAAAAATAATATTTAAGTTATAACATATTTGAACATAAACCAATAGCATTTCTGAAATCTTCGTTGAATGGTGATCATGTTTAGTTTTTGAATCGCCAAAATCGCCCAACTGTAACCGAAGTTACAACAAACTATTCTTTCCGAATACACCAATTCACTCTGAGTTAGACTGTGTTCACATGTGGTCTGTAATAAGCCTGGTAGATAATTGGCCTGCTTGTCATAACAGACAAAAGATTGTGCTTGGCTGTTAACAAAGAAGCTAGATGTTATCACACGCTCAGAAGCCCCTACTGTACGTCTGGTAAAGTCACTGAACGGGAAAACGCTGTCATGTCTTGCATTCCCAGGTACTCCTTAAAACTTATGCACAAATCATGGGGGGGGGGTCGGGAGGCTCCAACGAGCCCCCAGTTTGGCGAATTGGACAAAAAGGTCCGCTTCAGGGAAACAAAACTTGCACAGGAATTTGGCGCGGATGCACAATTAGCACGCCTGAACCTAGTGGCGCCGTTTTTTGCAATTAGTTAATTTCCGTGGTATCTAAGAAGCAAAAAGAATACATTCTTTATGAACAATACTTGCATTTCTGGTGTCGAAAAGCTGATGTAGCCGCTGGAGGTTGTCTTTAAACGTAGTTCTAGGTTATATTGTATTCATAAATGGATCGAGGCTATTGCAGATGTTACGGAAAGTGGTTTTCGGGGGAAATCGTAATGAAGTATTATCAGATTAACACTACCTCGGTATTACATAAGTGGACAGGCGGTCAAAAAAGCAGGACAAGCACCAGAAACAAATACATGTAATTATGACAAAAATTGTTGGCATATCAGTTTTGATGTGGTTCAATTTTTTTACTCTAAGACAGCATCTATTGTTCTCCATGGAACCAAAATACATGTATGGGGTTACCCCATTGGGTGACGATACTGAAGACATCCATCGTTGTGGCCAGAGGTGAGTTGGGGAAAAACAACTATGAGGGCACCTAGCCTACAGTATTAAAATGATTTCGGTTTAAGCTTTTGGAATTTCCCGAAAATAGGTAAGCTAAATTGTGCTATTCTTAGAAATTCGAGATGGCTGAATTAGGACAAGATTTTTTAAGCACTTGGGGTTAAAAATATTTCATTTTCGAATGGTTTTGAAATTGTGTGGTGGTCCCTAAGAGTTGGAAATGAGACTGTATTTTTAAACAATTTTAAATGTCGCCATGACAATGAACATCAAATTTGGCAAGAAAGAGTATCATTATTAAGCAAGATAGATAAAAGTACTTTTTTCAAGCCGACTTTCATGTTAGAGCATGTTTCAAACATAAAATGTACTGAGCGATCACTTACATGTACTACGTCATCACTCAAAGGAGATATTTGGAAAAGGTGAAGATTCATGACGGGGGGCGGTTGGTGGAGACTCGTGATTGTCCAACTCCTAGATAATTCCATATTCAATCACCTGAACCATTTGTATTGTTAAAATGAAAATAAAGAATTATTTTATAGTTGAAACGGTACACTTTATTCCATTCCTAAATACAACAGCGGAAAATGAAACTTACAAATATAAAGAGACATTCGTTCGTCATTAGATTCACGTTAATGAAATTTCCATCGAACTGTCGATTCTGCCAAAAAAGGACGGTCCGCTGTGATGACGGAGGCTGGACGGGGAGGTTATATCGTGATGGGGTGGGGGTAAAGTTGCAATATTTGGAAAACGTAATTCATGTACGTGAACGCTCCTTATTCACAGAAAAATGAACACTGGCGCGACTTGGTTGTGGTAATCACTTGTTGATTGCTTATATTGGACAGTACATGTAGCTTCGATTCCAAAAAGAGAGATTATGTCCCAATTGTTAGATGAGTTAATGGCATTTGGTTTTAATATACCTCTTGTTTTTTGATGTTCGACGAAAGTTTTACATTTCAATTGCTATAATAGAAGAACCACAAGTTTTTGGTGGCTTGATGAGATATTAATGTCATACCCAGTGTAGCCAAGTTCCTAGTCCTTGCAGAGAAATGGATATGTACTGCATCAGATGCTGAAATGGAGTTTTTGTTTGGTTTTGTTTTGTTCTTGTTTGAACCAACAAGAGTGCGTGTGTTTGTACAATGTTTTATTTCTGTGGCTTAATTTTGCTCAATAAATCCCTTACTGTTAATTAAAGTTCTTAGACTATGAAAACCACACAGATGTTTCAAAATGGTGCCAACAAATTAAAATTAGGCGTCGTTTACACTTCAAAATAAAAATGCTTCTGCCTTTCGAATTCCAACTTGTACTTAAAGTGTCTCCATTCAAGTTCAGTTTTTACAGATTTTACACAAGAAATGTAAGATGCAAGTATCAACAAACTCACAACGCCAAGGCCAGTTATAAAAATTTGCTCCATCTGTTGGTATATTCTCAGACTTATTCCTGTGATTTCATCCCCCCCTTCCGCCAAAAGCTCCTGGTCACGAGAGATGGACGTTTCGTTTGATGCAATTCCATCCACGAGACTTAATGTGGTGTTCTCCGTGGTCGTTACATCCATGGCGTGATTGACGTCTTCAGGAAGCGTCTCGTTGTCAAACAGACCGCACTGGATGAGTGGAGCGAACGAATATGGCGACGAAACTGAAAAATGTATACTTTTTAATGATTTCTGAGAGCAACTAAACAGGCCTACGAAGAGAGACCGTGGTGTAATATATTTATGAGCAGACCCATATGTAAAAAATCTGGTGTGTTTATTGTCGCTATAGTGTCACGCTAGAATAGCAAGATCTCGCCGTGTATTTTCAATAAGAACATGTGATTTTGGCTAGATTTTTTCTCGCTGTGTTACGTAGAACTCGTCCCCGCCGGTATATACTCACAGGGTGTCCATGCTGGCGTGACATTTCCTGTTTCTGCTCCGACTGGTTGGTGAACAGCAGGACACGTCTTTTCAAGTTGCCTGCGAGCTCGAACAATAAAATCGATGCAACTGCCAGTCAACATCGATATCAGTGAAAACTTAAGAGGCTCATTTATTGATGGACGGAATTGCCACGCGTGAAGTGACGGAAGTAGAACAGTGTTTTGAAGAGGCACGTGAGTCCCACCTGTCTTCTCGCAATAGCAGGATACGTCAAGATTCTGCCAAAAATCCCAGCAAAAATCAACGAACACTTTAAGTGAAAGTGCGCAGTTCGAGGTGTAAGACGTTTAATAAGACTATTCTATATACCAGTTACTCTGTAAAAATGACTTTTAACTTAAGCCAATTACCAAATTTCGCTGCAACCAAAGCAATACCAAAACTACGTAAGTGAAAGGCAGTGGGCTTATGGCTGTCTATTTTGTTATGACAAAAATGGAAGCTCGAGGCATACTATGTGTGTGGTAGACTAGAAAACATGTTTATAATTTTGGCTTTAGTTAGTTATTATTAAAGGCGAAACACACCCGTTTCACAACCGCACCTCATTTACGTGACAATGGCTTGCGCAGTCGACAGACTTCCACTCTGCCTTTTCTCCCACAAACATTCTCCACGGTGTAAAGCGAATGTTGGATTCAAACTCAAAGTCGCCAAAGTTTGGAAACACCAGAACCTGCTGAATGGACTTTTTAAATCGTTTACTCGAAGAATGGTCATTCTTGTTGTTCGAGATCGTCCACTCCGCGTTGTATTGCAGATGGCCGAAGACGTTCGTTGGCTTTACGGTTGAGTCACTTCTTGCATCGATAATCTCAGGCCTTGCTCCCCTTTCTATCAGCGTTAGTTCGTGCGTAAACGATAGCTGCAAGTCAATTTTAAATATACAATGAACCCACCTGCTAAATTTTGATTATAAACAGTCTATTAGTTTGTCACAATAAAATAGGTCTCAGTTTTTAGTTAAGTTAGGGCATACTCAGATTATGGATGACTCCTTGGTTTGAAAATGTCTCTGTCGGTGCGCCGAGTAAGTCACCAGNCAAAAAAAAAAAAAAAAAAAAAACACAAGAAATTACACGTCATAAGCAATCGGAGCATAGACTACAACAAGTCTTACATGTATATAAAGTGTGTAGAATGTAAAAAGCAGTTACTAAAAGTGACAAATACAACAGCAAAGCTCATGTACCTACATCGTAATCGTCAAGTTGAAAACTACAAATTCAAGACGAAATAGTGACTGTAAGTTTTCTTACTTTCTGTTGTTCACTCTTGGTGTTTGTCAAGTCTTGATACGCCCCAACCCGGCGCGATTGCAGCCACCTTCCCTTCAAATGGCAAGTGGCAAAGTTTGACATAACACTTTGAAACAGACAGACAACACATGAAAAGACATACCAACACTCCATTTCAGGAGTTCCAAGAGTTATTTAGTGCAAATCTGTTGCAGGGAAGCTCGCGCGACTCGGAGCACGTGCAACTGCAGTAGGTCATAAATTAGTGGAATGCAGCCTTGTAACTGAGATGTACTCTCGCTGGTTCCCTGCGTGCCGCTAGATGGGGCGGTAGCCGCGCCAGCACGCAGGTATCACTTAAATTTCCTCTGTAAATTTTTTTACACCGGCGTTTCTGATTGGCTAGTCGAATTCTCAACAGGCAGCGCTTTGCGCAAACAAACTGGCATGACTGATGGACTGAAGTGTAAATGTCACGGTGGTCTGTTGTACAGACAAATCGGTGCTTAAAATTATGTTCAGGAAATGTGAAGCCTACTAGAAATTGTATTGAGCCTTTTCGGAATACATCTTTCTACTGTCGATGACGTTTGTTTACGATAGTGTCCTTATACAGTATGAATAACACACCGGTTAAATCGGCCACATAATATGTGTTTAGTGTGCATGTATGTGCTTCAAGCACGCGGCTATTAAACATCACTTCAGAAACGACAAGGCTAAAAATCGTTCACAGTCAGCCATTTTTTCACGGTGTTGTAAAGCTAACCAATGACTGCCAAGATTACATCGACCAATGCTAAAGCACGTGCCACTAGGTGATACCTGCGTGCTGGCTGGGCTAAGCACGCAGGGAACCAGCGAGAGATGTACTATGCCCATGGCTTATAAAAGCTCTGACGGCTCCGAGATGTGTTTCACATTTTTTTATCGTTATCAATATAAGCTACTTCACTTTCACTCGCGGGCGGAGGGATCGACAAACGGTCTCTCTTACGCTTGCCGTAATTTTCTTTTTAGGTACATGTATTTTAACTGTGGTTGATACTATCCAAAATGTTGGCTACCGATGCGCAACACGCTAAGCGGTTCCACCATTACGGTAATAAAATTTCGGAGTCCAGGGGCTCACTTTAAACCGTCGCAAGTCCGGTCTTAGATACGACGGTCGTAACTCCGATTGTAATTTGCAAACATTCTTTCAGTTGCGAATTTGAGAAATAATCAACTTAACGTCAGTTGCAATTTTTCACTTTGATAAAACGCAACAACGCGTTTGCAATACTCGTGTCACCATAGATATATCTATAGTCTATGGTGTCACCGCCTTAGCTACGACAGAGCTTGCGACTTTTAATGAAATGAGCTTCAGTGTCCGATTGTGCGAAACTCTGCGGGGAATCAACTATATGTTCTCCAACTCTTCAGACTATAACAGTGGTTGTCTTATCTTTATCTATTTTGGCTTCATTACTACGTCAGCTTCTATACATGTCGAGAGGAAAGTCTAGTATGTACTTAAATTCTTAAAATTACTAAACCTAACTCCTTGCCGATTTTTCTGCAACGCGTAGTCTTATCAGTTGAATTGCAGTTGCGTTGCAGACAAATCTAAAGAATAAGCATTTGACTCCTGGGCGCCACCCGGTGTTTTGGGCAAAGGGGTGCCCCTTTTCACCTCCAGGGTATGAGTGCATGCGGGAGAGAAAGGGTGGGAGGGCACTGAGGCTCGTTTTTAGGACTGTCAGGGGGGCTTGCACTGAGTTCAGCAGTACACAAACTGGGTTTTTAAGATACCAGCAACTGAGGACAGACTTTGTTTGCATAACTGCAAAATTGATGGCGAGGAATTTAAAGTGATAGGGACCGTGATCACGCCGTGGATGACGATTCTGTAGCCGACAACCAGTGGGTAGTGACGTACATGAAAATTCGGTGAGGGTATGGAAATTGAAGATACTGGGGATTTTCAGTTGACAATCGTCATTTTACTTCCGGTAGGTCAAACTTCCAACTGCAGTTATTGATGGCACTGACCGAAATGGGACAATCATCTCCAAGAGTCAAATAGTTATTACTAACAAAAATGTGCTTTGCAGAGCAGGAAAAAAGCGGATAAATGACGAGTACATAAGAAAACTTTGCAGTCACATTTGGGGGAAGCAAATCCCTGCAAATCTCAATTGAGTGCCAACTTATCTGTGAACATTCCGTCGCACTACTTTTGCTCCTGGTAACTACGTGTGGTCGAACATTACCAGCAATATTGAAACCGTGAATTGCGCATGCGCGAAAATCACTCAGTTAGCCCCCTTCAGAATACATGGGACTCGCAGAAAACACAGCGTGAGGGTCTTATTTATGAATCAATCACATTTGCCGATAGCACATAACATAGATAAGTATTTTGTTAAAAACGTGGCCAAGTTTCAGCAAAATTGGAAAAAATTTTATGTTTAACATGGTATGGCCAAAGTTTTGGCTTATTTTGTCGCTTCGATCAGTGGAATCGCCGCTAAAAACCCGATAGTGCATGTGAGAAAACGATAATTTTCGACCAAGCCATTCATGTGCGGTTAGTTGCCGATAGACCCAACAGATGTCAGTATAATCAAGATTGAAATGTAGAATTTTGAAGAAAATTAGACAAAATTTTGTATTTAACATGGGGTCGCCGAAAATTGCCAATTTTGGCCTTTTGATATCAGTTTATCGTCATAGACTATCATGACAGTCGAATTAACTAGACCCACTAATGATTAGTGGGTCTAGTTAATTCGAAGTTTTTGGTTAAATCACTGATAATATTCACACCAGTATACTAATAAACGTTTTCTCTATATATAACAGTTTGATTCCAATGCTTAAGTAGGGCGTACAACAGGAATTGGCCCTTGACCGGCCCAGCCCATGAGTATGGGAGCTAAGAATTCAGCTCTAGGTCAAAGGAGCTATGTGCATAAAACTCGATCAGTCACCTGAGGTGTTTACGATCCACTTCAGAGAAAAAAACTCGTTGTACCTAACAATAATTTGTTTCCGAGTACTTCGGGCATGGTTTAAAATTGAAAGGGGTCATTACAAGTTGAATTTATGTATTGTCGCATTGCGAACTCAGTGAAAACTAGTCGATTGACGGGTAGTGCGAGATAAGGCAACGAGTAAGGACAGCTTTGATTTGCTTACGAGTAGTGACTCATGATATTGGCCAGACATCTGTAATGCTATGTTTTGTCTTTCCTTTTCAACGGAATATATTTGAACTTTGGTAATTTTGGGCTACAAAATGTAGAACAACCTTCCTGGGTGCTTCTCTCCAGTAGACACGCGGAGAGTGAAGCGCTAACTGGTCCATAAGGATGTCCTAGTTTACGCAGAGAACCTGGCGGATGACCTAGTTTACGAAGCAAATCCCTGCAAATCTCAATATTGAGTGCCAACTTATCTGTGAACATTCCGTCGCACTACTTTTGCTCCTGGTAACTACGTGTGGTCGAAGCAAACTCGTTCACAAACAAAAGCACGCCTACAAGTACCCTGTACAACACAAGGCTACCGATGTACGCCCTACGTGTATACCGCAGTAAAAGTACCAGAAAACCAGAACAACACAACGTCGGGATGTAGTGCATAAATTATATACACTACCAAAGTCCCAAAACTACAATTGTATCGCCGAAGTCTTGCCTCAGTACAGTGGCGGATCTACGTTTTCAGTAAGGGGGGGTTTAGGATTCCCGCAAAGGTCGAATCCGAGGCGCGTGGCGCCGAGCGGCGGGGGGGCGGAGTTTGGGAGGGGTAAACCCGCTTCCCGTATAAGACAACTTTTTTTGTTTTTGTAGCCAAATAGTGAAAATTCCATGCAACCCGGTACGTTTCTGACACTTAACATGTCCCTGGAGTTTTTCTTAAGATAATTAAAAACCCTTCTCGATTTTGTCACATTGGCTCATTATAAGTTTCATGAAACCATATAAGTGCACATCTGGGTATGAGTCATACCACCAGTAAAAATTTTTGTTGGAACATCTGCTTACACACACCTTTTAGCGGCATACGAAAAAGTGTGGTGTGTATACAGGGGTTTAGACAACTACCAAATATTCAAGAGCATAAGGAGCACCGACGGGGCGTAAAAACTTGCCTCAGATGATCGCAACAGCCTCAAGCTCTTTAAGAACGAAGACCTGTACTGTTATTCCGGAAATAAACATATGTTCTGTCTCGTTACGAGAAAAACTGGCGAACGATGGTGCTCACAGCTCATAGTCTATTATTAAAAGCGACAATAAACAATTAAGTATCACGTGACTTTATTAAAGGCGAAGGCAACCTTTTTCCATGTCATTTTGAGCTAAAATAAGGTTGGTTGGTTATTCTAGACATATTTTCCACTTAATTACAGCTTTTCGTAATTTTATTAATTACTCGTCCGCTACTGCGGAAGTGACGTTTTAGGAGGCAAGCATTTCGCGCCAATTTCTTTTCATATAGTCTGACTGTGAGAGCTGCCGAGTCAGTCATTGTTCTACCTCGGTTGTGTTAAGTTCCGTCGTGGTTTACTTTCATTTACTAGTCAGTCAACATGCCACACTGTTGCTGCGTACCGGAATGTACTAATTATTGGCTCACGCGCGATTTGGGAGTACCTTTGCATCGCTTTCCGATGGATGACACACTTCGCCGTACTTGGCTCGTTCGTGTGAAGAACTGAACGCAGCGTCACCCGTCCACGCAACGTACAAAGCAGTGGAGAATTACCGTGTGTGCGGCAAGCACTTTCTGCCCTCCGGTTACGAAAGGGATTTGTACGATGAACTGATGAAGGTCCCTGCGAAACAACGCCTGAAGAAGGATGCCATTCCGTCTGTGTTGATTCCCGACAGTGCCCCGTCGCCACCCCCGAGAAATGCGTTTTTGAAGCGAGAAGCCTCGCGAGCTGTGGCCTGTACAGTGACTGGAGCCAGTGGAGGCACTTTATCTACTGTCACCCGTGCCTCCGAACGTGCAATTCGTGGAACCAGTAGTGATTCGCCCTGTGCTGTTTTCTCCAGCCCAGCCTCTAACCAGTCCTGCAGCGATATTGAGTAGCGGGGAGTGATTACAGGCCCAGTTCGACACCCAGTGAAGAGGACAGTTTGTCGTTCAGTGAACAGATCGGTGAGCCAAACTTTGATAAGTTTATTGTGGACTTGTCTATTTCGAAGGTGCCAGGTGTGTGGCGATGGAGTCACACGACACGATGTAAGCAGTTTGGGTGCTCAGGTCACCATTCAGTGGGAGTGTGTCGTGGGACAATCTGGCAAGTGGGACAGTTGTTCCTCTGTCCGTGGTATGCCGGAGGCCCAGTTAACCATGTCCAGTAGGCCTAGTGGCTTGGCCTCGTCGATCTCTGAACAGCACAAGCATTCCATTGAGGTAGGCATAACAACGCACACAGTGCATTTGCACCAAGATGTGTCACCACGTCTGTCCTCAGTAGCCGCCTCGTTTCTCTCAACAGCTGCCTGTGCCTGTGCATACTCTGCCTCGTTATACTCGGGCTCAAACATGTACCCACCCACTGAATGTCCGTGAAAAAATTCCTCGTCACCACTGCTGTGAACAAGGTCTCCATGACTCACACTACTGTCACTGTACTGGATACGGGTCACCTACTCCAGGCATTTTCAGCTTACAACACACTAAACAATCACTAAGTCCAACGTAGTTGAGTTCTCTACTAACCTATCTTGCCGCAGAATACTCGCCGATGGAAAGTGGTGGCGACAATTGTTGAAAAACAGCACAAAACAAAAGTAGAATAGAACAGATTCGCACGGTAAAGTCAACGCAAAACCAAGTGGCGGGAAACGCTTGCCTCCTAAAACGTCACTTCTGGAGTAGCGGACGAGTAATTAATAAAATTACGAAAAGCTGCAATTAAGTGGAAAATATGTCTAGGATAACCAACCCATCTTATTTTGGCTCAAAATGACATGGAAAAAGGTTGCCTTCGCCTTTAAGCTGAATCATGTTGACAACAATTGAAAAACGTCAAATGTATCAGGAAACAAATCATCTGAAAACAGTTTCACGAAACCAAAGCACTCTGTAGGCCTACACCGTGGTGAAAAGATATACAGAAGCAGTTTGCAGAGGGACCAGATGTATACTGAGAGTACACAAAAACTCTGGCCTGGTCAGTCACGAGACCAAAAGTACACCTGTGCTTATTATCCCTATAAAAATAGTCGATCTGCCGCGGGACCAAACAGTACTGGCCGAGATAAATACATTTACAAAGCACACTTTGGTAAAAAACAACACAAGACTAGTTCACCGAGGGACCAGAAGTACACTAAAACTCAATATCTACACAAATCAAGCAGGCCTGGTCCGTCGCGAGACCTAAAGCGTACTTCGCAAAAAACTTTGAATTAAAAACTTCTCTCTAGACTTCTTTTAATCCCCAGTGGTTGCTCATACGTGTAGTTTACATATCTGGTGGTCAACTGCTGCGATAGCTGTCTAGGAAGGGTTTTTGCACCGTTCTGTAGTATTAACTAGACTAAGAAACAAGTATTGAGAACAGATTTAACTGTGCGCTCGTAAATTTGGCATGTCCAAAAATAATTTCTATTTCGTTTTCATTGTACCCAAGCATAAAAAACCGACATTATTACAAACTGTGTATAATTATAACTTATTAACTGGGTGTTTCTCCAGGAATATTGATCCTATCTTTCGGTTGACTGCCGAGGAATGTGTACATCGGATCCAATGGTTTGCTGCTCTTGGAACCATTCTACCCAGACATCTTCCACGTTTGTTCTCAACGCTTGCACTTCAACTGCTGTGTAAATGAACTTGTACGTCTCCACAATGTCAGCATCTCCTTTCGCAACTCAGTTGGCACTAAGCCCCCTGAGGTTACCAAGTCCATTCAAAAAACTTACAGCTTGCGCAACTAAATTTGATCCGTTCATCATGGACTACTTCAAACCTTGACAATGTATCCCAGGACCCATTTACATCTCTTGCAATTTTCGAAATAAACGTTCCAATGTCTGAACGCTTGAAACCCGAAGTACTTAACATCAAATAAATGCCCATGGGCATGGGCGTTTCGTCGGGTGGGCCTTTCTGCGGAAATTCACGGTATAGAAAACGGCAGTGGTGCTTATTGCAGGTAGAAAGACGGTGGGTGTTGAGGTCGGCACTAGGGCTCCTTAGGGGGGCCATTGAACATCGCAGGAGCCTCGCAAGACTTTGTTGTGGAAATGCAGCCTCCCAGCAATTTCTGGTACTGTACACTGTTCGCGAATGCGGTCACTTTCTCAATGTGAGTGCCACCTCGGTCATTCCTTGTATAGATATTTAGAGAGATTGTTAGAGTGCATCTTCAAACAGACTCGCGACCACCGGCAGACCACGGCGCCCGCCACAATTCTTCGGAAAACGAGTTTTTTCAAAAGTGTTACATGTACATGTACACTGTATGATATTGCGCAAGACAACTTTACTTTACACCAGTCAAATTCGAGTTACAAACGTGTGGGGTGTAATAGGATGACACGGCATGACAGATGAGGTAAAAACGTTGCACGTCAATTCGCCTGAATATCGGAGTTGCGGCACCACAGTATTTCCCCTAATCAAACCAAAACATACCTTACACTAAAGAAGCTAGTTACCTAAAGAAATCAGCTATAGAGCTGCTCTTTCAGCGGTGGATCCATCTAAAATGCTTGGCTACTTCAGAAGTGTCGACGGAAGCGCGCGCACAATTGATCTCCGGGCTTTTGCCAATGAGCCACGAAGACTCGAAACGCGTTGATTTTCATAACAGCAATTCACAATGCAAAAAATATATTTTCAGATTGAACCCCCCCCCCC
>NMRA01000196.1:83631-105978 GCA_002633005.1 Phoronis australis | reverse complement strand
GTTTTTTTTTTTTATTTTTGGGTCCTGGCCCAAGGCCGGGGGGGGGGGTTAAACCCCCTGAACCCCCTCCGTAGATCCGCCACCTGCAGTGAGTTTGACTTTTAAGCGATGACTGACAAGTGTTTACTTTTTGCTCCAAGAAGTTATTGCAGTGTACACAGCTGGACACACTATCAACTCGATCAAAACTGGCAAAACCACAAAAACGGAGAACTCACGTCCACCATTGGGTTCGAACCCCACGCGAACTATGGTACGAGTTTTACACTTACTTTTATGTGGAATACAATATCAAGCATTGAAAGCGCGGTTGACTGTTCTTTCCTGGAAAGTACATGTACAACATTATTGCTTTCTCTGAAACTGCTTTTCTCTCCACCTGCAGGTAAATGCTGTTCTATTATCATCTCGTCATTTCCCATAAAGCTGGTTACCAGTATACAAATGGATGCAATGTACTGGACATGATGTGCATTGTATCTCGCATGACATGTACCAATCCAGGCCTCCTCTCAGAAAGTGAACAGAACTAAGGTTTGTGAGAAAAGCAGCCTGTTCACAGTAGGAACCACTACTGCTTCCAATGTCTATAGAAACAGAAAGCTAAGGCAGTCTGTGAGAAGGGTCCACAAGGCAATCCAAAAATGTGTTAAAAATACTCCCTTACAACTAAACAAAACATTTCATTTATTATTTACAGAATAAATAAGATGTACAAGTAATTAACACAAATAGGCACCAGGCCAACAATGACTACATGTACATTTCTGACCTCACATTTTGGACGGATAATCAAAATAAGGAACAAATGGTAGTCTGCTACTTTCAGCTAACTTCATACTGGAGTATACAATTGTTCCTAGACTGGTCTTAACAGTAGCTTTTACTGGTACTTAACATATTGTAGGAAAAACAGACCGTATCCCCTAAAAGCCATTTTCAGATAAATATAGCAACATCTTGAAATACTCTTTGTTGCTGGATGGCAATAGGATAGTTGGTGGTCAGGGTTCAGCTGGACTGCAATAGGGTAGTTGGTGGCCAGGATTCATTTGGATGGCAACAGGGTAGTTGGTGGCCAGTGTTCAGCTGGACGGCAACAGGGTAGTTGGTGGCCAATGTTCAGCTGAACTGCAACAGGGTAGTTGGTGGCAAGGGTTCTGCAATTGTGTATGAAATTAATGCAGTGCAATATTTCCAATCATTTTTATGAATTCTTTGTGAACATCTTGCCATCAAATGTCCACTAATTTACAAACAATCCACACAAAAAACCTCCACTTCAAAATGACCATGAATGAAAGACATTTTGTTAGGATTGGCTGTAAATTGGGAACCAATTTGAACACCAGAATTAGAAAATGAGCCAAGCTCTCACAACAGTTAAGAGTTGCATGTAGAATGTTTCCTATTAAGCAATCGTTTGCATTTTTGAACTAAAAGCATCTGCTTAGTCTCTTTGCTTATGAAATTTGTCAAACCTACTGTTAGTGACAAATTAGGAGAAGTGCATTCATGTGGATTGACAAAAAATTTAAAGTACCAACATGGAACAAATTTCCCAGTGCCTGGGTGGTTATTAGGAAAAAATATAGTAATTTACCTCACGTTTGTTGGCTAAAACACAAACAAGAGCAACGCGGAGCGTTGAAATGCGCCCACAATTGCACCACATACGGTATCCTTCTAGGGTTGTTTATTGGTACCATAAAGTGGCCAGTAGAGGGCATACTTTGCAAAATGGAAAGGCATGGTCATTGTCTCCTCAATAGGCTAGGGGCAAAATGTGAGTAATCTTCATAATACAAGCACATCCTATACACCAGTTGCTTAAAGCACCACAGAAACATAGAATTAAAAACAAATTTACCAACATACGAGATTAGCACAGCATTAGAATGCCAGAAACAAATTTCTACTTGGAACTTTTCCTTCACAGTCACGAAGTAACACAAAGTATACACCTGAAGACCTATGAAAATACAGAGGTCAATGTAAAATACTAAAATTGCCACTAGAGGCAAATACTAAAATTGCCACTAGAGGCATACCGGTAATCAGAATCATCCTAAAGTCGTCATCGTCCGTTGTCAACATCACATAAATACACTTGCTAAATTTAGTAAAGATCCTGCAAACGGTTTGGGAGATACAGCCATGGGCGCAAAAAAACAAAACTGCCACTAGGAGGCGCCACAGTAGTCCAAATCGTCTGAAAATCATTGTCAGCTGTCTTCCTTATAGTAAGCACATACACGCCAATTTTCACAATCATCCTTTGAGCGGTTTGGTTGATAGAGGGGTGGACGCAAAAATACAGACTCGAAAACAGTAAAAATGGCCACTAGGTGGCGCAAACTACGTCGAATCCATCTGAAAACAGTAGGATAGCGTCATCTCACTAATAGGTGCCTACATACCAAATTTCATGAAAATCCGTTCAATACTTTTGAAGATACAAAGGTAAGCGTAAAAAACTAAAATTGCCACTAGGGGGCACACCGGTAGTCGGATCCGACCAAAAGTCGTCATCTTCCGTTGTTAACATCATATAAATATACTTACACAATTTGTAAAGATCCTGCGAACGGTTTAGGAGATACAGCCATAGGCGCAAAAAAACAAAACTGCCACTAGGAGGCGCCACAGTAGTCGAAATCGTCGGAAAATCATCGTCAACCATCCTCTACATAGTAAGCATATACATGCCAATTTTCACAATCATCCTTTGATCGGTTTGGTTGATAGAGGGGTGGACGCACAAAAACAGACTCGAAAACACTAAAAATGGCCACTAGGTGGCGCAAACTATGTCGAATCCATCTGAAAACGGGAGGATAGCGTCATCTCACTAATAGGTGCCTACATACCAAATTTCATGAAAATCCAATAAGGACTTGTGAAGATACAAAGGTAAGCGTAAAAAAATTAAAATTGCCACTAGGGGGCACACCGGTAGTCGGATCCGTCCAAAAGTCGTCATCTTCCGTTGTTAACATCATATAAATATACTTACACAATTTCGTAAAGATCCTGCGAACGGTTTAGGAGATACAGCCATAGGCGCAAAAAAAACAAAACTGCCACTAGGAGGCGCCACAGTAGTCGAAATCGTCGGAAAATCATCGTCAACCGTCCTCTACATAGTAAGCACATACATGCCAATTTTCACAATCATCCTTTGAGCGGTTTGGTTGATAGAGGGGTGGAAGCACAAAAACAGACTCGAAAACAGTAAAAATGGCCACTAGGTGGCGCAAACTATGTCGAATCCATCCGAAAACGGCAGGATAGCGTCATCTCACTACTAGGTGCCTACATACCAAATTTCATGAAAATCCGTTCAGGACTTGAAGATACAAAGGTAAGCGTAAAAAACTAAAATTGCCACTAGGGGGCACACCGGTAGTCGGATCCGTCCGAAAGTTCGCACATGCCGTCCCATTCATAAATGGAACATATGTGCCAAATTTCATGAACGTATGTCAAAGGGTTTTGGAGATAGAGCAGCGGACGCCGGACGGACGCCGCCCGGACGGACGGACGGACGGACAGAGATGACGGCATAATGCGTCCACATATAAATATGTGGGCGCATAAAAATTGTTGCAACTGTTCTTACTTTATGTACAATGCGAAATAGTTTGATAAATAACAAATACATGACATGTGTATCCTCACTTATTCAGATATTTACCTGACTATACACATTAACGGAACACTATCCCATATCAGATATGGATTTGTTCATATCTACATGTATGGTAATTCTTTGAACTGCACAAAAACAACAATATTCATGCAAGAAGCTAAGTCGAATCACAGTGCCACTTAGCGAGATGACAGTATCAAACCATGGCAACATCACATCAGGGCGGTAGGCTTGAGTGTACATGCTATAGCTTGAAGTAAATCATAAACAAGTGATTTAGCCAGAAAAGTGTGTTGAATATTATGTGTGGTTATACTTGACACTATCCAATCCTCAATGATCATGGAACGCACACCTGAGTTAAATATTGCGAAGTAATCTGCTGTGATTGACACTGCTGCAAGTCACCATGGCGAAAATAGTTATCAAACAGGAAATTCCCAACTTCCATCCCATTGTTAACTGTGTTCCATTAACGGAATGATAAGTAATCATGGTACATGTACAAGGTCATGTGACAGCCTCAACTTTGAGTGACACTGCTTGGGAATCCTAAGATTCAACAATAACTTCCCACAAGGAGCCCTTTGTTTAGTATTTGAGAGGACATGCTGCTATTGAGACATCACTTCCCACAATCCACTCAGTGTGAACCCGTCTTTCAGTTTCTCTATGGCGAGTCCCAACTCTTCTGAATACACAGGATCTCTATCCTTCTGCTTGTCACCATCTGCAAAGTACGCCTGCAAAATAACAACGTTTAGGTGTACAATAATCCAATTTAGCAACAGAGTGAATACAAAGCACTTAGAATTAAATTGTTTACAAAATTTTTAAAGTACTTCATAACAAACAGATACTTTATAATGATTAGAAACACAGACATAGCTTAAAAGACAATGCAAATATTTACAATAGCAAGGACACCTCTAAAGACTAATTTGAGCCATTTCAATAAAGGCTATGTTTGCAGTAAGTACATTAACATTAGGCAGAGGCATCGACAACATGTCATTAGGGTGCACCACCATAGTCAGATCTGTCCAGGCATGCTTTCCTCAATAGGAACAAGTATGCAATATTCCAAGAACATCCATGAAGAAGATGTTGGGGCAGATGCAAAACATCTAAAATTGCCACCAGGGTCAAACCAGTAGAGCTGTCCAAATATTAATGACGGTCAAGCTCATTCCAATAGGAACACATTTGCCAACTTCTATGATCCTTTTGAAGTAGTTTCTGGGTACGGGGCAGATGCCAAACTATGGATATGGAAATATTAATAAAATTGGCCACTACAGGGTGCAAAAAGGTCCATTTGAAACTACACAGGTGTCACCGTTTCTTTTGTTGAAACTCATTTGCCAAATTTCATGAGGAACTACCAACTTGGTAGAAATTGAGGTATACTGAAAGAAACCCAATAATGACACAATGTGATGCCAAGGCAGTCAGGATAATACTGAAACCAATGTCCACTAAGCTCTCTTCACGTTCAATTTTACGAAAGTCCAAAGATCTTGGCAGACAGAAACACATACTTTCCTCAATAGGAACAAAAGTACTACCAAATTTCATTAAGATGCATCAAGTCCTGAATACCGAGACCAAAACAAAAAAGTTACCACTAGAGGACAATGCTGTAGTTTGAAAATCCATATTGGTCATGCTCTGCTAAATCTGACAGTTATACTTTGAGTGGTTGGACAGATAGACACGGATGACAAAAATTTTCTTGAGGAATGTATGACACTCACCTCAAAAGAAACCTACTTCTCAAATGTTATACAATTCCGCCAAAATGAGAGGTAAATGCCAAAATGGCTTCATGAAAATCCTACAAAGGGTTCACCAGAGACACCCAGAGAGATATGACAGCAATATATGCCCACATAGCAACATATGCAACCATTATGTTGGCTCATAAAAAGATTATTAAAGTATTGAGCATGTTTGTTAGATTCAAGATGAGTGAGGCACACAAAAAACCAGCTTCAATAAGACTTACAGCAAAGGCATCACTCTGACCTTCTGTCTGTTCTATTTCCACATCATCATAAACGGGCTCCACAGTCAGCTCAGCCAACGATTCAGGCTAAAACAATGAATGACATGTTGAAACAACTCCCACGAATCCCAGAAATTGTTAAATTAACATCATATAAACTTAAAATTAATCGAGCTTGTAGTATTGTAGTGCCATCTATAACTCAACAAAAGCAATGTTTAATAGTCAACGAGCAACATAACAAAGATTCTGCCAGCAAACAGTACACAATTTCAAAGAGCATATAGTGGTTAAATCAAGAATTAGACAAAGGCACTGTGCAAAGAATAAAGAACAAAACCATGTAACGTTATGCACCCACGGTGTGTATCACATACAGTGCAGAACCAAGAGATGATCATTATTTTAAACATTCCCACTAAACACAGCAATGACAGTTAAACCTTACAATAGCCTCTCGGTGGTGCAAATTAATGCTCTCCTCAGTCTGCTAAATTAAATCATGAATCTTCAAGAAGTTTTGGGGATAGGGAGGAAGACAACAAAGGATACAGAAAGAATGATAGAAATGTAACTAGGGGACATGGTGCAGGTCAAATCTATCTGGAACAGGGTCAGTGTTGTTGGCTGTGATGAACACCCATCAAAGAACTTTGATTCATTCATTGGTAAATATCACAACAAACACAATAGAAAACACAAATTGCCCCTAGGCATCTCTGGGTTTGTTTCAAAATCCATTAAGTTGTAACCACCTCAATAAAAACATATGTCAAATTGTAAGAAAATCCATCAATGAACTTGTATTGAGCCACAGGAAACACATAAAATTGCCAGAAGAGGGCACCACAGGAGTTGGACCCATTCAAAAATCGTCAGCCATGCAATCCCGGTATGAATACATACACCATAAGTATAGATGGCCTCTAGATGGTGTCCAATATAATATTAAATTTAACCAAAAATAAGAGGGAGGCGCCGTCTTCCTACTAGAAACATATTTGTTAAATTTCATGAAAATCTGACAAGAACTCCGAAGATATAGAGAAATGCATAGAAAAAATTAAATTAGGACGAGGGGGTCATGTGATACAGTCAACTATGGAAAAAATCTGCCACTGGGAGGTGTCCTAGTAGCCGGGGCCAGCTGAAAATCATCATCAGTTTTCTTCTTCCCAATAGAAACACACCAATTTTATAATCATCCTTTGCATGGCTTTGCCAATAGCGAGGTGAATGTCAAACTAGGAAGCAGAAATAAATGGCCACTAGGTGGTGCAGTATGCATCAAATCCATCCGAAAATGAGAAAATGTCATCTCCTTAATAGATAGCTATTGGTCAAATTTCATAAATATCCATCAAGGAATTCCGACGATACAGAGGCAAATTAAAAACTAAAAATTGCCACTAGAGTCCCCATGGGTAGTCAGATCAGTTCAAAAATCCGTTCGTGCAGTCTCACAGGAACAAAATTTCATTAAGATCGAGGAGTTTTGGATTATACATTAATGGACGGCGGATGCCAGACAGACAAATGGATGCGAATGACTGGAATAATGAACCTACATTATTTTATTATTTACATGTGGGAACTGATAAAAATGAAGGACTGTTGTAACTGCAGAGGACATAGTTGACCGAGTCTCTTCAGAACAACGAGCAACTGAAATGAGCATTCAAACAGAAACATTCGACCTTACAAAAATCCCTGAAAACTTTTAATTCTTAACAGTTTTTTGGAAAATATAGTCACAAATTTTGTTAGAAAATTCAAACCTAACCAAAAAAGAATTGTCCAGAACTAGCTAAAATTAAACATGACAAAAAGCCCAGTTATTAAAAACAAAGTACAGCAGTTTTCAAAAATGATGAAAGATTTGGTGAAAATCTTCCAGTTTTGACAACTTTATGTTGATGCGATTAACGAAATAAACAGGAAATCAGTGGAGAATTACATGCACATTTCAGCAATGCCATTTTTTGGGGTTTTTTGTATACGATGAAATGCATTTGACGTTATTTTGGAAACTGCTGTACTAACAGCATGAGAATAGAATTGCAAACTTCTAAGACAGGAAAGTGCTGAAGTCTCACAGTTAACTTTAAGAGATGAGCAGTCTTCAACCACCTATTTCTAAGCATTCTGGCAGAAAATTGTGTGGTTTTGTCCAAGTTATGCCCATGACATACAAGGAAATCAAATGAAAAAAGAACCGTGAAATATTGAAAATTAGTCCGAAATCTTTGCCGTGAATTATTTTCATTTCTGGTATGAAAAATTCTCATCAACTTTTCAGGACTATGCAATTATTTCACGCCCTGTAATACAACATGAATGACCATCTGTTCCTAAGAAGTTACTTTTCTATTGTTATAGTCAATATCTAGAGTAACTAGCAGCTGACAGTGAACCAAGACTGCTTGCCACCATCACCCCTTCCCCCCCATACCTCCTTAGTACCAACAGCTACGATGCAGGTGACACAGTTTTGATAGATCTTCAGAACACAAGAACACTCTCGAAGGGCTGGCTTTTTTACTTGAAGTACAGTAATTAGTTTTGCAGATTTTGATTCACTGGCATCCATATGGCAAGAGCGTTTTCAAAAGGCGATCCGTTACAAGACTATCTCTTCAGCAAACACAGACAAAGCACAAAATTAATCTACATTGAGTTTAATGGTGGACATGATTACGACAAAACAAAGCTTACCCTTTCCTGGAACATGCAAAGAAAAAAAGATCTCATGAATGCTACAACTACGGTCATTTCATGCGATTGGGAAGCAGAGTAAACCACATCCAAGTACAGTATGTACGTAGTCATAAAAATGATCTGAATTCCCATCATGACAACTAAATGAAGCGTAACTCGATGACAGAGCAACTGGAATGACAAACCATGACAAGTAATTGCTTGCATGGAATGAAATGGAATTTTGGCTTCACTTTAGTTATTTACAGCCAATTCATGAAAGCCAGTGCGCCCCAGACCATAGGCTTTCAGTTTAAACAGCTACATACTATTGACGTTACAGTCTTGAAAACAAATAATTTGGTAAACCCACATTTCTTCAAAAAAACAACTTTGAATTCAAACAACTAACTGATTATGAAATTTATATCAAGTTGTTAGTCAAATCTGAGGTGATTTCAGGGCTTCAAATGCACTGATGGATGATTAGTGGTCGAGACTATCATCTGCAAGACAGCAGAAATGGTGAATGTACTAGCACCATATCTAACCTCTATTGCTCTATTTACACCAACCTCTAGCTTACTTACATTTAGCACGACATTTGGTAGGTCATTTCTCCAGCAATCCTCAGGTGTTACAAAATTTGCAAAATAGGGTACGGTTATCTGGTGCACACATGTTGGGTGCTTGGATAGTATTTTTCCTGGTGCATCGGAAGGTTTGAGCCTGCAATCAATCAGCTACCACTCCAGCACTCTATCCACTAAGTCACTGAATCATCCACTAGCTTTCAGGAAACATTCTATACACTTCTCATTGCCTTGGCTGAATGCAAGGCAGATGACACAGCTTCGTGTGCATCACTCCCTTGATCACTTTTTGATCCCACTAGATGTCGTGTTGATTTCAGCCCAACAGGTCTAAGGCTCCTAAAGACCTATTTGCTTCTGCACAGCAATTCGCGTGTTCAGTGATCATGGTTTCCATTGGCCACAGATTTCATCAACAAAGGATTCACTCGTCATGCACCAGAAAATAATAAAATCTAAGTCTCTGATGTGGGTGTACCAGAAACACATTCTCGTTGTTCTAAGATGTTATAAGACGTGAAGATGACTGGAGCAATGACCATCTGAAACGCTATGCTAATTGTAAATAGGCAAGAGGCTAGTGGAACTACGATATACCTAAAAATGGTGTTTTTACAAATTGACTGGTCAAAGCGCGTCATATTGTGGGCCGAGCATGGTGTCAAGAAATAATGAACTCTCAGGTCTTAGCAAACCCAGGAATTACTTATTGCCTTGTACGAGTATGGAACAAGTAGAAACCAACTTTAAAGCAGTTTAAGTGGTCTAAAACAAAAGTTCACTTCTTAGCAGAACTTAAGGTTTATACCCAGAGTACATAGGGTACAAGAACATATTAGGTTATACCCAGAGTACATATGGTACAAGAACTTCGGTTTATACCAAGAGTACATACAGTAAAAGAATAGGTTTATACCCAGAGTACATACGGTACAAGAACATGTTTCACTCTGAAAGTTCACAGTCTTTTCAAATTGCAGTTTACAACTCAATGAAATGATTCATTGAAAATAACAACTGTTACAAAACTTGAGATCTTTTTTCCACACCAAAAGTCTTGATTAAGCTGTTTAAATCTCAAAAATGTAACTGATTAATCACATGATTGACTACAAACAACCATCAGTCCTTTAATGAAACATGCTCCAGTTTGCAAATATACATGTATGGCTCCCCGTCCCTTGCAGTCCTCAAGACGTCAGAGTGCCTCAGTATTGCTGCAAACTGTGAACTGTACTCTTATTACACACCCAATTAATCATAATAATAGTCAAGATTAAATCAACAGAACTAATACATACCGCCTCCTCAGTTTCAAACTCTACTCCAAAGATGGGACAGGCGCTGTAGACTTTGTGAAGACTTTGGATCTGTTTTGCAGTCTCCTGTAGCTTCTCAATCGGATCAAGACGAAAACCAAGAACATAGCCACCACTCTGACAATACAAATAAGCACAGGGGTCAGAGGGACTTAAGACTTAAGACAGAGACTTGGTCTGACGCTCCCACTTTGAAATTACTGAAAAACACTATAACTAAGTAATTATGAGCACATCGCACTGTAAAAATAATCTAACAGAAATTATCTCAATAGTCATCAGTTATGTGCATTATTCTCACAGACTGCGCTTTTGCTTAATAGAGATTTAATTGTTTTTCTGAAGTAGTTTTTGCTGTGTAAGACCTAATTTCTGAAAGCCACTTTTTATGGTAAAGATCCAGGTCAAAAAACACAATCCAGAAGAACTCACTTTATCGAAAAAGTTATAGAGCATTAAAAAGTAAACGGTTCAAGTTACCGAAGAAGTCTCGTAAACAGAATACAGGTAGCTAACAAAAACCTTCCACCTTGTTTAGAACTGCCCCCCCCCACACATTGAATGAAACAAACAAGACTTGATCTACACAAAAAACAGCCTCGTAAGTTAATATTAAACTTTTTTATTACTTTGTGAACAAACAAAGTTCATTTTCATCAATAAAAATAATCCAGAGAATCAGTTCAAAATAGATGCTAAGAATAAAAGAGACATTCATTTCACACCATCCACCACCAACATGTCTTTCAAATGACTTGTCTCATTTCATTAAATTTTTGTTGTTTTTGCTTTGATGAAAAATAGTTCCAAAACAAAAAGCAATTTCACAATTTGATTTGTCCGTACTTTTTAACTTCCGTCTTGGGTGAAGCTAATCAGCATTACTTTCTCAAAATTGATTCGTCTTAGTTTGAAGATGCAAAATTCTTGGGCCTTTGAGATTGCGTGTCATTTCACTTTAAACACTGGTAAGCTCTATTTGAGCATGTCAAGGTCTAATCAGCCTTGCATTCAATAAGGAAAGCGCTTCGAAGTGCTTCACAAGATTGTGCTATTGAACGACGCATTCACAGAAAGTGCTGTTATATTTGGCGAGCATTTCTCAAGCTACATCTCCAACAAAACCAACACGGAAAGTAGATCATTCATTAGCGACATCGAAGCACTCGCGGATAGCACTTCGAAGTGCCTTCCTTAATGAAAGCAAAGTTGCTGACTACAGAACACATGCGATCAACAAATGACAGATTTACCTGTGCTGAGCTCTCAATCACAAGTGCTGTACCAAACTTTGAATCTCGTATTTTCACTGATTTCTAAAAAACATGAAATTGGACAGCTAAAGCAGTGAACCAGTTTATCAACTATTCCAAAAAATTCTGACCATGAGCTTAACAAGAGAATGAAAAATATTAATTTAAAACTTCTCAGTAAAACTGGTCCAGAGAGCTGAAAAGAGGTGAGTCTGGTACAGAGTGCAGTAAATTATTACGCTCTCAAGAACTGGGGTCCACGGAACCCATTTTCCTAAGTTCTCAGGGTTCATTTCATTACAATTTGTTGGGGCTACATTTAGAAAACAGTTCAGAAATCATAAAGTACATTAACGCAGAATGATGGGCAATGTAACAGGAAAAATGAGGCAAATCAGGCAGTACATAATGGATATCAATGAAAAATATGCCAATAAGCCAGAAATGAAACAGACTGATTGTTATTTCGTTAGTTACATTTCTTACAGTGTATCAAAAATTGCATCCAAGGGGGCGCGAACGTGAACCCAATAAGCATCCCTTTACCTCAGTTACATCACGTGACCATTGATCAAGACATAGAGAAAGTATAGCCTACACTAATGAATGATGGACTGCTGGCTTAGGAAGTTCTCTTCAGATAAAGGCATGAGGTAGTTTGTAAGTATGGAACCGAGAAGAGATTAAACACTTACCATCTGCAAGTATGGTATACTGACATTAAATGTTTCATTCAAATTTGCATACCACACCAGTCGAACGTTGGTAACAAAAAATGTCCCAAGATTTCCCTGAAAACAACAATGGTAGCATCAACAAGGTACTTCGTAATGAAACGAGTAGCCTTAAAGTTGAAAAGGCTAACTGGTGATACAACGAACACGCAACGTTTCGTTGAAATAATTTCTGTCAAAGCTCGTAATTAAGGAATGCACACGAAAATACGTGCCCATTCTAACACATTGGCACACATTCTTTTGACTAATCTCTTGAAACAGTAGAGAGCTCTTGAGACTCATATCTCATTGATAAAGTGACTTAATAAACATCTGGCAGTTGATTTACAAAGTGAACTTTCAATTGTGAAAATGACTGTCACTCGCTTACTGTAAATAAATTACAGTGTCATGATCTACTGTTTACAGGACAGAACCACAGACCATATATTATACAAATGAGCAAATGTCATTTTTATATAAATTTCAAAACCAGTGTTGTAGTATGCAAAGAATTGCAATTAGCTTTTAAAGCAAATATTTGCCCATGCCAATATTAGATGCTCAAAGCACCGTCTTGGAATCGAAATAGGAAGAAGAAACAAATTGAATGTACACTGTACCGTGTGAACAAAGTATATGTTCGAATTGTAATACAAATGAGATGGAGACGGAAATTCATTTTTTATTCTAATGTCAAGTCTTGTCAGACTTAAGGAAGTATTGTCTGCAGCAAACGTATATATAAATAGCTCAGAGGTTGAGAAATTTTATTGCTTTCAAGAATCATTTAAATATACTGATTATGAATATCTGACCACAAAACAGCCGATTTTGAGAAAGAATTTGTAAAAACACTGTGGAATCCCACTACATTAAATCCACAGACAAGAAATGTTGTCCCAGAAACTACTCTATAAATATCTAGCTACAACTTGTATTTCATAATTATATTTATTTAGTACAGTACATTGAAACAGGTCAGAGTTACAAACACAGACTTCATAATCCAAAGCTTTTTCCAAAAGAGACAAGACCAAAGCATTCGACAACAACCAGCTGATGTAGTACATGTATACACACTGGGATAACTAACTTATTGCGTTTCGTCTTCTAATCAACCCATTAGTAGTTTTTGTCCATAACACAGAGTGACAACTCAGTCATTTCTACATGCCAAAATGGCAAAAGTGGTTCACACTAATGTCTCACCTACCTGGTCACTAGACAAATTCCACACACCGTTGACTTGATCATAAACCTGTTCTTGCGGTAACAATCGTAGCTGTTTGTTTTGAATAAGAGCTCCTCTCAGCTTCAGCTCTCTATACATTTTGGATGTTTCATATGCCCTGTTTAATGCAAAAATCAAAAGTAATGTTATACAATCATGTACCTCTTGGGGCTCACCATGTTCACAAACAAAAACATTCGCAAGTTTTGCCTTCAATGTAAATTTTTGAGAAATTATGAGAAACGCACTGATACTGAGGTTTCTGCACAAGGGTATTTGGATTGACCCAAAAGGCCTCAAGTCTGTGGGCCAATTTGGAGAACCGGTGGGTCTCATTAGCATTTTACAGCACAAGTCACAATTTTTTTTACTAAAAAGTCAGAAACCAGACATCAGAAAAATAACCAACTGGTCTGATTATTCTTAGCACACTGCACAGCCGACTTGACTTCCGACTTCCATAAGGCTCTTGAGTATTCTTTACTTAAGGTAAAGGCAACAGATTTTAGCAATAATCTTGGTGAAATTACAATTTTCTGGTTACCTAGACAAGTCATCAAGTTAATCAAATTCCTCCGGGCTCTAATTAATTATGCGTGCATTAGTCTGGAAGACGTTCGTAAGTTAACCAAAACATGAAACCAGTTGCCGTACAACCTCCATTTTTTTCGATTCTCATTACTCTGACTGCACTAAAATTGAAACACTGCATACTGTATGGGCGAGACTTTATAAAATGTGACACGGCATGTGGTGATGACTTGCCGCATTTCTAACCTGTAAGTGCCAACACACTGTTAGTAGTTCGACTTTATTCGCCATCTGTTGGTGGTTTTCGGGTTTGTGATACAGCTTTTACCGCGTTTATTTTCCCAGGTGACTATATTCTTCATAGTTAATTTTGCATAATGTGTGACTGTTTGACAGACCATGGTTTGTATGTAACAAACCAATTTGGCTCATTGTTATTTCAACACTTTTTCCCATTACTATCATACAGTTTTGTCATGATTTATGCCGCAAATTAAAAAAAAAGTATAGTAGTTTTGTTATATAGTTAGAACTTCAACGTTGTAACGTGTATTTCGAAGACTCAAGCAGATGACATTTGAGTAAGTAATAGACAATGATTGTAACTTAAGTTTGTAAACGACCAACGTATTGTTCAATTACCTCATAGCATATTTTTCATATGTTACAGTTGAAGCGAGCAACTACAACTAATGAAGAAATAAAGTTTAGCTTTACAGCAACCCATGCTCCCGTTCATTCATGTGGGCCCAATGATTTTCATGACCACATAACCCAAGTTCTGACTGCATTGGGGACCAAGCTAAAGAATCCTAGGCTAGCAGACTGTTGGTTGCCTGGTCAGAGTCAGCTAGATTACCAGTCACTGATTTGTTGTCAACCGGTGGAAAAATTTGTGGCACGTGCTATTTGTCTTTTTTGTAATATCTAGACCAAATAAGACATGATTGTGCTTGTTGATCTAAGCTAAGCAATCACAATGAGCCACTGAGAAATTTTTGTGCATCAAGGACGTGACACTGGCTCCTGTGTATAATGTGTAATATAGCTAACACTTGGTTGATCCTGGAAATTACCTTAGTCACCTCTATTTAACTTGAGTAAACAACACTACTAATATCAATTTAATTGAAACAAAGATTTTTAAAATAATCTAAAGACATTAAATTTTTCAGGGATTAATAATATTTATATTGAGATTTTTGTTAAATTTCAAATTTCATACATGTACCAATGGGCAGCTTGAGATTCAGTAGATGATGCTAAATAAATAATTATGAAGAAAAGGTTTATCTGACAATCACTTAAATAAACAGAGAACAAAAAGTTGTTCACCAGCATGGTGGCAGGCAGCCATGGGATACACGGCTCTTGCAACACTTAAGATCGCTGATTCATTAGTGCCTCCTAATGTAATTTCTAGAATTCCCATTTTGATCCAGCTTGCTAGTTTAACAGAATGTATCCCACGCTTACCTGTGAACAGCTATGATAGATGTGAACAGTCGGGGTGAACCAGGAACGAGATTTGTGAAGATGAATTCAAAGCGGGTGTTGTTGCACTTTGTCAGCACATACAATGCTTCAGTTGTTCCTCTTAATTTCTGAAATAAACGGAACAAATTGAGTCACAGATAACCATTGGCTATGTCCATATTTGAGAGTCGGTTTTCAAAGGACATTTGGTCGAATTTTTAGTGGCTGCTAGAGCTTATACTTAGAGAATACAGTTGTCAGAAAATTGTGTGACTTACAGAGCAAGGGTGTCTTCGGAACTGCATGCAAAATACAGTGGGCAAACTGTGGCAGACTTGTTGACAGGATAATTTCAATTGGTGGTTAAGTACATTAATTTTGCCATTATAGTAATTTAATTTGTAGAAATTTAGTCAGACTTTAACATGCCTGACAGAATATTTTGTGAATTGGCCTTTCACAGTAAGTTGTCACGATTTAAAAAAATAAGTGCATGGAGGCACACTTGTCAAGATTTTGTCAAGATTTAGCTAGCATTGAAATGGATTCTAGAAAAAAGAAATGGGTATTTAGTCATGGTTTTGTGTGTCGAAACTATGTTGAATATTGATTCTGGTAACATAACCACACTATAGAAGAGACAAGTCATTCAAGTACAACATTGGCGTTCAATATTTTGTTCATTCAAGAAAAATGTATGGTCTTCCATTAAATTTCTCAATGGTTTAGAACGCTTGAATAAGTTGCCAAAGGTGTATTTCGTGATAATAGTCATTTTAAAAGACATAGTTCACTTGTTAACAATGATCAATCGAATTTCATATTTTACAATACGAGCACTTTAAGTGAAGCCTCTCGAACTTCCTTGAAGGCAAGTTTTTCATTGCTGTGTTAATACTTACGGACTGAGCTGACTTTGTGGTTATATTCATCACACAATACCACCCAATAGCTGAAAAAATGGACAATGCTATAACACTGAACTTGTTAATGTAAAACATTTTCTCGCATCCACTTTGACCACATAGTTGCAATAACCAACTATCAGAGCTTACATTGTTCTGTGCATTCATCAGGCATAGTCTAAAAAGCATTTGGTAAACACAGCCTAATATGCAGGACAGCAACAAGTAATTCACGTTGTGAAGAAATTAAACAGCATTGCTACCATAAACTTTAAAAGGGCACAGTAGTAAAAATAATGCAGCATACAAATAAATCTCACATTTGTCCGAGTTGCGCGCTAAACAAAAGCTCATTCATAGTATTGTCAAAAGACTGGAATCCTGACAGCGATCACTGATTTGCTGACATGTCAGTGACGTGGCTGGTGGAGCCTCGACTGCTTATCACATAGTGCTGTTCCATATTGTAAAGAGTTTACATCGTATTTCATCATTGTATCAGCCGTTCTTATTTTTTTACTATTTGCCATCGTGCTGTAAAGGGTTCGCCATGCAGTTTTGTATGGCTCCTGGTTGTTTGAACTCTTCAAAAAAGGTGTCTTTTAATGGGGTTGTCATCGCATACCATCGGTTACCCTAGCATTGGCCTAAATATACAAATTTGCGCCAATATGGGTAAAAAGTGGACAAGTAAAATCTGACTCTGTCGTTAAAACTAATCTCTTCCTTGAGTAAACTACGGGTGTTGAAAAAGTTAGCGTTCTGTCGTTAATCGGCTGCTGCTAAAAGTGTGATTTGTTTTCTTGAGTCGGCTTTTGGCGATTATGTCACCTGACCTAGACCAGTTTCTTTTCCTCCTGATTATTTTAGCAACTGTTCTTCACTGCCAGTACAAGGTTGCATACATGTCACAAGAAATTATCGAAACTTATTTTATTTCGTTACCAGTTTTTAGTAATAGCAGTAAACTGAATTTTAGAACAAACCTTGCTGCTGCAAAGCTGTCATCATCTCCCGAAAGATGTCGTAATATTTTAGGAAATGGCGCGTGTACCGTGTCACAAGCGTGCAGTTTTTGAAACAGACGACAGCTTTCTTTGTTACAAAAGGTAGCGAATTATGCTAAAAAACTATGTTTATTTGATTGTTTTCCACTTAAACGGCTGTAACAAACAAGGTGAGTGTCGGTTGAATACCTGATTATGCATGCACCCCCGCCGCTCCGTTAGCTCTATGTGTTGATTTAAGTTTTACGACAACATGACGAGCATATTAAGTTAACTATACCCGGGTAGTCAACACGCTGTGTGACATTCCACAGTGGTACGATAGTCTTCCTAACAGCTATAGCCGGTAACTAACCAACCCTTCAAGTTTACAGAGCTGAGTATTGACTGACAGCTGGCTGATTGGTAAGAGTCCACAATGCCCACGACACAGTCACACCAGTGTAAATTGTTGATACGGACTGGTTGCACCGGAAAGTTTTCATCTAAAGATGACGACTGGGTGTTGCCTCGGCTCAAACAAGTATCCCTGGTGACCTGACATTTCGCACTAAAATTCCAACAACACCACTTGACTGCACGCTCAAATAAGACACTGACTTTACCCTACCAAAACACCTCACGAGAAGCAGCAGTCCAAGCGGTGATTTTTTGAGCTTCATTAGAGAATATAAGTTTACTTTTTGCTGTTGAATTATTTGTGAAATTAATCAACAGCTCATAGAAAACAAATTCTCAGAATAAAATACAGTTCCCTTTTAAAAAGACCATGGACCATGTTTATGGCAAAATACTTGAAGCACAATTTCAAGTTAAAACTATATGGGCAGCCAAACTTTCTACCTTACAAACCACTCATCCACATATTCTATGGAATGACACGCAGTTTGGTGGCAATTAAATGTCAAATCCATTTAAACAACCACAAATAAAACGTACAAAGATTCACTCGTGGCATTGTCTGGGAATGCCAGATCACCCTTAGATTGGTGACAATCAAGCGCCCTCGATCTCCATTGTTTCCTTTTGTATCTTCTATAGAGTCAAGGCGATCAATCAACTTCTCGCCGGGTCTCATCTGAATCTGACTGTAAAGAAAAGCAGATAATTGTTCAGGACAAATTCCCAAGATATTTAAAGCCTACTATGTACTTTTATTGGTGAGTCAAATATCAAGTGATTTTCATGAGGCAAAATCAAGTATTTACAACAAAATCAATGTTTTCAATCGTCAGTGGCTACAGTCCATCCTCAGAAAGATGATTTCGTGGACTCCCAGTGAAGTGATGAAGCTCCCAACATAGACCAAACAATTCGATGTCATGAATTTCAGTACTGCCCCAGATCACAGTTCATGACACCGTCACCTGTTTCTCTAATAAATAGGTTGGATAAGCGAAAGCCTATTGATTAGGAAAGCGGACGACTGTGACATTGATGACTTGCCAACAGTATGGCCCATGGAAGGAGCTTCCGCAAGTCCAACTAACCATCATGGTGAGGGTGAATGAAGCTATTGACGCTAGAAAATGCTCAATTTATTGAACGTATGCAAAGAACCACAAGGGACAATTGAAGAAAGTAAGCGCTTTTATAACTGCCATTTTTATTGACAAGGAGAAAACTTCTTACTAATTCGTATACCATCCTTTAAAATACATAGAGCTGAAACAGCAGAAGCTGGTTCTCAAATTGAGCGAATTTCGCCCGATCGGGTGAATTCTATCAATTGGAAGATAATTTTTTCTCCAGATCTGGGAGATATTCTCCCAATTAGGAGAATGAATTTCACAAAGTGTCTAGGGAAAAAGTTATCAATCAGCGAAATTCAAGTCAGTTACCATTGAACATAGTGTGAAATATTACTAGGATTGACCGCGGCAATTAATAATTGACCAGGTGGATTTGATTCGACAGATTGATCATCTCTTTTCAGTTCTTGCTAAAAGCAATAACCTGACAGTACAAACTGTAAATCACCAACCGTTATTAGATAATACAACACTGTACAACCAAAACAACTAACAACAAACTTCCCAGAACTTGTTAATTAGTGTACTTTTGAACACAAGCTCACCATTGACCAAATCAATTTTTCTGGGAATATCAAAAAATAATTTTCAAGTAAATGGAAGAAAATTCTCCCGATCAGGAAATTTATGCATCCTAAAGCCAGACAAAATTATCCCAATATGATGAAATTCTCCCGATACATTGAAATTATCCCGAAACATTGAAATTCTCCCGAAACATTGAAATTCTCCCGATACATTGAAATTCTCCCAATATATGAAATTCTCCGGATACATTGAAATTTTCCCGATACATTGAAATTTTCCCGATACATTGAAATTATCCCGATACATTGAAATTATCCCGAAACATTGGAATTCTCCCGATACATTGAAATTCTCCCAATATATGAAATTCTCCGGATACATTGAAATTTTCCCGATACATTGAAATTTTCCCGATACATTGAAATTCTCACGATCCATTGAAATTCTCCCGATACATTGAAATTCTCCCAATATATGAAATTCTCCGGATACATTGAAATTTTCCCGATACATTGAAATTTTCCCGATACATTGAAATTCTCACGATCCATTGAAATTCTCCCGATACATTGAAATTCTCCCAATATATGAAATTCTCCAGATACATTGAAATTTTCCCGATACATTGAAATTTTCCCGATACATTGAAATTTTCCCGATACATTGAAATTCTCCCGATATGAGAAACTGCTACTGCTCATAGGCCTCCTCAACTTCAGATCGTCCCCAATACAAGTCAAGTCAAGTCAAGTCATTTTATAATTTATAGTCAGTTTATTGAAACAGAAAGAAAACATTTGCCATAGGCTAGTATACCGACAATAACTTATATAGCACAATCAGAAGCTCTATATTAATTTTTATACAGCTTTGTACCAAGGCTAAGTTCTTCCAAGCGTGTTACTCCCAAGAGGCTAGTACCTAAGGTGTAGACGACCACTCTAGATTGGAACGCTAAGTCCCGCGTGGCTGCGCTGCGCGCGAAAGAAGATGGCAGACGACCATTGGAGCCTGACGACGATAGGTATCTGGACTATACCTAGGCAATGACCATCGCCTCTGTTGGCCTAACCAGAGGCGATGCAGCTCTTATAGGTGCTCCATACGCCGGAATTTTTTCGGCGAATTATGCCTTGCACTGGCTAAAGCATGAAAGTCACGTTATTATTAATACTTTTTGCGCATTTTAGAGGGACACCTTAGGAGGTTGTCGGTGTGTTTAATTCCCTCCAACTCGAACAAATACTTCCGTTATCGAACTTTTTGTTCGAGCAGTTACTCGTTCAGTTCCCAAAATCATGAACTCACCATATATATACTGCGCACGCTCCAATTTTTACCGCACTCGCTAGGTGATGTGACTTCATGACCTCAATCTTTAAATAGGCCAAAGGTGAGCCATTGCGTGCGCCGAGTGAAAATGGTGAGTTCACGATTTTGGGATCTGAAATAGGGACTGCTCGAAGAAAAAGTTTGATAATGGGAGTATTTGTTCGAATTGGAAGGAATTAAACACATCGACAACCTCCTAACAATCTAGGCCTAGCTCAGTAGCTGTATTTTGACGATTGTCTTCATACAGCTAGTTGGCTGGCTACCCAAAGACAGGCTAGTAGGTTAGTTGCCTGGTAAGTAATGGTCAGTGGCTTTGAGCCTTGCTAGGGTTAGACAGTACCATGGTCTCCACTGGCCCCACTTCCAGTTGCCTGGGAGTAGTAGGCAATGACCATCGCCTCTGTTGGCCCGAAGCAGAGGCTATAGGCGCTCTGTACGTCGGAAGCTTTTCGGCGAATTATGCCTCGCAACGACTACATCAACAAAGTCACGTTGTTATAAATACCTTTTGCGCATAGAGGAACACCTTAGGAGGTTTTCGATGTGTTTAATTCCTTCCAACTCGAACAAATACTCCCATTATCAAACTTTTTCTTCGAGCAGTCCCTATTTCAGTTCCCAAAATCGTGAAATCAAAATTTTTGTACTGCGCACACTCGAATTTTTACCGCGCTCGCTAGGTGATGTGACTTCATCACCTCAATTTTTAAATAGGCCAAAGGTGAGCCATTGCGGTCTTGTCAGTCAATTGTTCGTTTCTGTGCCACCACTTATACTTGTCTTTAATTAGCGTTATTTGAAACTGTTTGTATTTCAATGAATTATTGTTTGTATATGATAAAAATAAATGCTGTTGATATGACATTTAATAGTCTTTGTGTATATATTTGACATTTTAATGTTTAACAACACGGCAAATGCACGGCTGCATGGTTCCCGGCAGCACGTACGCAAAGGGCGGGAACTTCAGCTTTCAAAGTTCGCCGGTAGGATTGCAACTTCTGACCTTCGGCCTGGTTAAAAAAATGAAAATTTTGATTTCACGATTTTGGGAACTGAAATAGGGACTGCTCGAAGAAAAAGTTTCATAACGGGAGTATTTGTTCGAGTTGGAAGGAATTAAACACATCGACAACCTCCTAGGTGTTCTTCTATGCGCAAAAGGTATATAGTCCGGTTACCTATTTTCGTCAGGCTCCAAAATTCGTCCGCCATCTTGTTTCGCGTGCAGCGCAACCACGCGGGACTTAGCGTTCCAATTTGGAGTGCTTGTCTGCACGTTAGGTACTAACTTATCGGAAGAGACACGTATCAAAGTAATGAGACAAAAATCGGTGAGTTTACCGATTGTTTTTTAAAACCACTTAAACATCAGTAGATTTTACTAATACACTTTTTTGTGCGTTATCAGAAGATGTTTTCGAATTTAAATTTTCTTCCGACGGGACACAAAACATGATCCAGGGTTTGTTTATGCAATGTATCTGTTTGTCCCAGGCACTAGTAGGATCTAGAAGGCCAAAGGAAAAATCCGCAGACAAATGCGATACGCTGGGTTCTT
>NMRA01000196.1:39912-74759 GCA_002633005.1 Phoronis australis | reverse complement strand
TGTGCACATATTTGACATTTTAATGTTTAACAACACGGCAAATGCACGGCTGGTTCCCGGCAGCACGTACGCGAAGGGCGGGAACTTCAGCTTTCAAAGTTCGCCGGTAGGTCCGCAACTTCTGACCTTCGGCCTGGTTAAAAAAATGAAAAAGTTGATTTCACGATTTTGGGAACTGAAATAGGGACTGCTCGAAGAAAAAGTTTCATAACGGGAGTATTTGTTCGAGTTGGAAGAACTAAAACACATCGACAACCTCCTAAGGTGTTTGTCTATGCGCAAAAGGTAATTATAACAACGTGGCTTTGATGGTTTAGTCGGTGCGAGGCATAATTCGCCGAAAAGCTTCCGGCGTACAGAGCGCCTATAGCCTCTACATCGCCTCTGCTTCGGGCCAACAGAGGCGATGGTCATTGCCTATCCTAGCAGTTGCCAAGCCCAACCAACGTGAAGCCGAGAACAGCACTGACACTACCGGGGACGGACACCTGTAAGTGTTGCGCAGGCTCTCAATGGTCGTTCACAGACGTGAAGTTATTCTACGCAAAATTACAGGCAATCGTGCAAACAAACAAACTTACGCAGCAGTAATGTCAAAGCGAATGTCCCTGTCTTCCCAAATCGCGTCCATTGGCATAGTTTCGGAAACAACTATTTCCCATAATGCGCTTCACAACATCCGGCAAAGAAAAGGTCAAGGTTGCAAACAGTTGTAGCAACAACTTTGAATTACGAGTTTTTGTGAAAGGTATTCTTCTTTTGTCGACTTCCTTAGGAATTAGTTCACACTGCCTTCACGCACAGAAATGCTTTGCGAAGGGCGAAGCCATTGAGATTCCGACCATAATGCGTAGCATACGTCTTGGACTTAAATTCGTGAACCTGTAAAACATGTAGAAGAACCGAACTTTAGTCTCGACTCGACTGTCTCAACTCAGCTGCCAATTCACATGGGTCGATTGACAGCTGGTTGTCGTAACTCCTCCAATAACCCATGAGTGGCCATGTGGTGCTGGGAACATAAGTTTACTCCCGCAAATATGTAGTCAAACCTTCCTTCACTGTACAAGAAGGGTTTTGCATGGTTACAGAATTTCATCCGCCTGAGTGTATTATGTACCATTCTCCTGCCCTGAAGTTTAAAAATCAAGAAATTTCCACTATTTTGTGATGTAATCTAGAATTACGCCTGATTATACTTGTGAGGCATGCCTTTTGTGTTGGTATACAATACTGTGGTTAAGCGTGTCAGAGCTTAATTGCAATCACACAAAGGAATAAACAGGTGAAAGTGAAGACTAATTTCTTTCTTCATTAGAAGTTTGTTGGTGAAAGTATTTCATACAAAACACACCTGCTTCATGACATATTTGTTGAAAGTCATTTGCAAATAGTATTTTTAAATATCGGTTATCATCTGGCGAGCTCAACGTATGGATTGGTGGATTACATGAGTATCACTGATGAAAGCAGACAATAAGAGATCTGGATTATGTAAACATTGTTTTGGTTTGCCACTGTCAAACTGATAACAACAAAGCTGTATCGTGTCTGGGGGACGATCAGGCAGTCAGGATACTCATTCCCAGTGGTGGATCTAGGATACCATAAGGGGGGTCCAACATGCGAAGATATGACGTCTCGGGGAATTGGGCATTTAATTTGCACGGATCATACATTTGCGTGTGGTTTTTATTAATATATGTTTAATGTCTTGTAAAGCAATATGCTGGGAACAGTTTTTGTTGTTTTCACAAAGCAATTACAGTTAATATTTTACCTTGACTTTGACAGTAGACTTAAGGAAAGTTGAAAATTTGTTAAGTCCGTTAGATAACAATTTGGTAAGTATGGTGACTGAAAAAAAACTAAGTCTTTCAGGTCAGCTTTGTAGGTAAGTTCAAGCAGATACATGTGCAGATATTCTTTAAGTATTTTAGGTCACATTTAGGTAACTTTGAGTCTTTGCTGTTTTTAATAAGGTAACATTTAGGTAACTTACCCAACAGTAGGTAAGCATTAGGTCACAATTAGTTAAGTTACCTAACCCAGGTAACTTACCTACGTAGGGTCTGGGCAGTGTTTAACCAATAGTGACTATTCAAACAAAAACATGGAAACAGGCCATGTGAAAATCAATGTGAATGTCACCTTTACAGAAGATAAAAATGAATTTGGAGAAATCTTTTGAATTTCTCCAATGTCACTTGGTCATTCAACCCATTTTATCCACATTCTTTTATAGTCTCATTATGGGGATAGTCATCAATAGAGTGACTCTATTCTAATCACTAGTTGACATAGTGAGGGTAATTCCAGTCTTGTTTGGACATGGAAACGTGATGGAAACTGTATGCTCTCAACAGAGGAGTAATAAATGCGGGGTTTTGAATTTTCAAAATTGGTGAGAGGCAAATATGGTGATTAAAAACCGGACGATCGCCGCACAAATAAAAAAGTTCAAGTTCAATTAAACGTTTCATCTTTTCATTACTTTTTAATCTTGTTGTGGCCAAAAACTGATTTAATTGTGGTGATTTCGTCAACAAAAACCCAACCCTTGAGCATTATTCACTGGAAAGTAGTTCCAAGCATGGCTTATAATCTAACAAAACTGTTTCACTAACTCACGAAGCTGAGCCTGAAAGAATGTGAATAACTCAGCTGTGATGGTGCAACCTAGCTTAAAGGACGCCAATTGTTCACCACAACTTCCAAAAGTCAATTGTGAACTCAAGTTATAGTTGCGGTATACTAAAGTTGATTTAGAAAGTGCTGTCATCAGAAGTTGATGCCAAATAAAACTGCCTTTCCATTGTGGTTGGTGCACCAGTTAAAAATTACCAAATTTTGTGTAACTATTCTATTTCATGCATTTTTAATTTTTTTCAGAAAGTCAAGTGATGATGGATGATAGAACAGCCTTCGAGGATTCAATTGCATTTATTTTTAACATGCCAGGTATAGTATGCTGATCCTCCTGCATGTTACATAACAGATTTATTTTTACATGCCATGAGATCATAAAATCAACAGGTTAGGGATGGAAAAAACGGTAAATGAAAGGTTTTGGTTAAAATTCATACTCCTCCGGCTGAGGTGAAAAAAGTATAAGGCACCCTTTGAGTTAATCAAGTGTGTTATATTCTGTATGTTCATTGCATAATTAGTTTGCACTTAGTTAGTATGCCCCTTAATAAACATAAAAGAAAACAAAAGATGCAGTGATGGCTGTCTAGATCCTGTGAATGAAGACCTGTAAACCCAGGATTTGTGTCATGCAGGCTGACACTCGGAAGTTTTGAGGGGCTCATTATTTCATCAGCTCATTATGGTATTTAAAATTCAGAGTCAGTGCTATTCGGGCAGTTCTTTTTAGTCTCATTGATAAAACATTGCCCATAAGGATATTGGCCCGAAACTACAATATCAGCAGGGGATTTCAAAGGCCCATGCAGGACCCATTTGACCATCCACCCCCAAACACTGTGACAGTCCTGCAGATGCTCTATCAGACTGCTTCCTGCTATATTTATGTTTGCATTGTCTAAACTTATGTGTATTTTAGGTTTTTGGTCATGCTTTTGTACTAATTTTCTAATTTCAGGTTCATCAAGTAAGCCTAAACGCATCTCTTTGAACATGATTGTCAAGCGCAACTTACCACAGGAGGCCGCGTCTTGGTCACATGAGCAAATGTAGGCCTTCTCTTCTATCACCATCATGATGGTGTTTCCATAAATTTGATGATATGTATGATAACTTTGAATGAGAGCCTTTAGGAAGCACAGTGCAGGGAAAAAGTAACCAGACATACATGTGGAGAATTTCTTGCTTACACTGGTCACTGCTGAGATTCCCTTAGCTCCATGACAACTTTTATGATGCCTATTCAGCTCGCCCTTTGTATTGATGGAGATCTGAGCCCATGAAGTGGAAAAGTTTATAGCTATCACTACTGTCTCAACAATGGTGGTTGTTATTACACCCAAATTGGTTTTCTATGGCATTTACCAGTAATTTTAACTAGGTACATTTTAAATATAATTAAAAAAGACTAAAACAGTTTATTTGTGTTTATCTTGACAAAGGGATTCTTCCTAAAGGAAAGGTGGTAAATATGTTTCATACCGGTTTTGTTATTCCATTTTTAATACTCGTGTCTACTTTTTTTCTTACCAGGAATGGATTGATATCTTTTTATTTTATTTTTAAACTTGAAGTACCAAAACAATCAGATTTTGATCGCCAGCAAAACTTAATTGGTTTAGTTAAGTGTGAACCCATCCCTGAACTTTCCAGATTACACCTACACTAAGCATTTCACAGTAAACAAAACTAAACCTGTCATTAGTTCAAGTTTAATCTTTATTAGAACTCAAATCATAAAATGTATACAGACCTGCAGATATGGTGGTGGCCAAACTGAAGATTTGGAATCTGTGGATAATTTTGGTTGCGCTGACTAACTATTCTTAGCTTAATTTGTATGTCATGAAAAATGAGGAGTGGACACAAGTTATGTACAACTGTTTTCTAGTAAAAAATCTGGTTAAATGAGATTTAAAGAATATCAATATGACTGTAACCTGCTTTGGGCTGTCTATTATTTGAGTTTCAATGAGTACACCACATTGTTACACAATCCTTTCACAATTATACTACCCTTCATGTTGCTCAGGAATGGTACAGACGGAACCAAATCTCTTCAAACTATGTTTCCTTTCAGGATTGAAGAACTGAACAAAATTACACATCTGCGACTCGACAGAGAAAGTATTGCCAACATAGATGACCTTGAACTTCTTGGTACAGCTGTGACCAATGTTTATTTGCAGCATGTAAGTTACGAAATAGTCCATATGCCCTCTTGTAGTGTTTGTGTACAGGTGATTGAGTGTCGTTAATTCAAAAGGTCTTTGATATGAATGCCTTAGACATCCTCGGCTGTATCCGTCACAACATATTTCGAGTGTTTCAGCTAGTAGCCAATTCTATCAAATTGGTTTCAAATATCTGACGATCCCTTGCTATATGTATGACAGGCAGCCTCTGATAAAGCATTCACAGCTGTCCCAGTGTTGGGAGTCCATGCATTTCTATACGCATGAAACTACCTTTGTAATCAGCTGACCACAAAACAATGTTACATATTGAGGCTAAGAATTGTTACTGGCACATTGCTGTCAACAACACTGAAAATAGTTCCCTGTGGCTGTGAGCCCATGTGTGTGGAGTAAACTATTGGGTAGGCGTCACTGGCTGAATTTCATGAGTTCGCTTGAGCTCAATGCTATGCTAATGGCCTGTACTGTTTGCTGAATGTTGCTTAAAGGATGGATTTGAATCTTTTGAGACAATTCAGCCTTGATAGCCTGAAAATTTTTCTGAATCAATGAAAATCTCTTGCAATATTGGTTAATGGACCATGCTTTTTACTCTTAATCAACACAAGCGTATTTTGGTGTTTATTGTGTCTTGACAATAGAGTAAAACTTGCTTTTTTTGAATAAACATTATCTTCATGATTGTATATCCGCTGTGTTTTGTGTACCAATGAGTGGTGAGTGCAGATCAACACGAATGTATGCAGGGTTATAGTTAATTGACAACTGATTTTAATTATTTTTTTCAGAACCTGATTAAAAAGATTGAAAACTTGGAGTGCTTACATAACCTGCGTTTTCTCACTCTTGCTGCCAATCAAATATGTGTGGTTGAGAATCTCATAAGGTTGCCAAAACTGGCTCTGCTGGATTTATCCGAAAATATCATTGAAGACTTTGACATTGGTATGTCTTGTTAAAAATACTTAAGATATTGAAAGTTTAAAATTAGGCACTGTGTTTAAAGTGGTTGTTACTTTATGACATACCATTTTACGCAATGGTGAGTGTCAAATGTAGTAGTTTAGTTTTATGATGGTGACAAAACTTGAGTTACGAAATAGGGCAAGTTTGCTGAACATTTCTTCATCAATCAGAAAAATTAAACCTGTTCAGCTGGACTTCATCTTAGTTAACTAAAAATCCCTCAAGCTCTGTGGAGTGTCCCGCTCCCAGAGGAATGACTGATTGGCGGGACAGGTGGAGATTCCTGCTGCACGAGATATGATCCATGATACCATCCAAGCGGTGGACAAGGCGAACCTGCTAGTCCTGATGGATTAAAAGCCTTAATGAAGATGGTCTCCTTAAACGCCTCTTTTGAACCTGTTCTTGTCCCTACTCAAAATTTCGACACTGTCATTATCAAACTCAAGGCCATTTGCAAGCAAGTGTTCATGCACTGCTGACGAAACACCTTCGCCCGCGTTCCTCCAGTGTTGGTACAACCATTTCCGCTGGGGTTATTGAGTTTCCCTGATGAACTTTCTGGTATGGGTGAAGAGTTGCATTAATTCAAGACAACACTTCTTGTTTTTTATGAATAAAGTGACACTGTGGTGAAAAATGCAGCTCATGGGTGTTATTTTTAGGTTATTTAATTGCTTCATTCTTATTTTAATTAGCTTAGTTACAGGCCATTTTCGACTGGACAAAGCAACTTAATCCTCATATAGTTTCATGCAGTTAGGCCCTTTCTAATTCTAACTTAAATCCGGCTTGAAAGGAATATGGATATAAACTGTGAAGTTAGTTCAAGCGTTCAATTACTATCTTTGATAGTTAACATTGAAATAAAGGGCACTATGGCAGGTGACACCATCATCATCGAAGTAATCATGATACCAGTAGCCCCTGCTTATAACTTTGTTGAGCCCAAATAGCTAATTTGGCAGTAGCCCCTCCTGGCTTTAGACAACAATTTGTTGAACCCACAGCAATGTTCAAGATCAATAATTTTCAACGAAATCCACTCATTAGCTCTCTGTATTTTTGATGGGTCATTCAAAGCACAATTACTGTTACAGTAAAGTAGAAGACAGCAATATTTTTAGTCTGTCCTGGTCTCTTCCTCAGCCAAAAATATATTGACAGTGGGTTGTGAGAATATGTCATCAGGGTTTTGACCCTCTGAGGTGTAAGCCACTACTATTGATTTGCAGTGGTAAAATTTCACACTTCGCAACTAAACCAGAGCCAGTGTGCACTGCTCTTTCAACACAGTCAGGTTTTTCGCAAATAATCGCTTGGTGGTTTAGAGTCATGAATCATATGGTTAATGAGTGAAGTTAATCAATCGTATACTTTGAGTTTGCTCACACACTTAGCATAGGAATTAGTTTAAATTAGTAGCTCTATTAAATTACAAGTAACGCTGAATAAGAGAAAGTTATGTTTAGTTGAGAAACCAGCCAGTTCTTTTTGTGGAAAATGTAAGCTTTTTAAATAAAGAATCAATTTATCTCAGCTTCGGACTTTGGATAAGGGCTGACAGGCAACAAGTTACTGTATGTAAATCCAGAACACCTTGAAGTTCTCATTTTCCAGACTGTACATCTGTTAGTCTGCATAACGTTAATCTGTGTTGTCTCATACTTAAGGCTATTGTACAGAAGATACCTTTTGGCTGCACGGACGTCCTGAATTGTATCATGATTTGTTTTACAGAAGAATTGCCTCAGACACTGTCTTTCTTGAGTTTCAAAGGAAACCCCTGCACATCCCTTCCTGACTACAGGTGATTTTAAACTTATTAAATTTTAAATATAGTTTTTCAAATTTCGCAGTTAGTGATCTGTCAAATACAAAATTTTTTTCATGTCACTAAGACTGACCACCTTCCTAATTTTTGTCGGTGGTTCAGGCGAATATTTATCACTTTGCATCCAGAGACTCTTTAACTGCTAATAGTTACATCCGATCGTTACTGTCTGCTTGATTTTGTTTCTCAATTTATTTTTCCCATTTTGTAAAAAGGTAGACTAATTCAAAGCGGTAATAAACCTGCCTTTTGTTTGCAAATTTTATATCATTTAGCACTATGAACTTGGGTCACAAATTTTAAATGATTTCTGTACTTTTGAAGAAGTGACAGTTCGTTATAGCTTGATATCAGGCTTTACAAGTTTGCGTGATGCAGCGCATCATTTAATGTACCAAGCATAGTCTCTGAAGGTTCTTTGAAAAGCCGGAAATCACGTCAGTTTTAGAGTAGTCTCAATCTAAAGTTCACTTCTTGAACAGAATGTGGGTTTATAACTACTTTAATGGCATAATGAACACTTTGTGACACATAAAATATGAGATGCAGTGACAATCCTTTGTTATTCACAGAAAGCGCATTATCCAAGACTTGCCAAAACTGAAAATGTTGGACGAGGAGGAAGTAACTAAGAGGGAGCGGAGAGAGGTTGGTTACAATGTGTCTAGTGACTCAGACAGTGGGGAGGAGGAAGATCAATTGGAACCAAATGTGGTCACAGCAGGAGGTAATTCAGGGACTTTATCTACGGCAATGTTGTCGTTTACAAATGCGTTGCTGAGCAGCTATTGGCTCATAAAATTCCAGTGACATCAAAGATAACTTGCTGACGTGCTGACTGATTTAATTTATAATTTTCATTTTATATGGAGAGATTTTCCTTCAGTATGATTGGGTTTTGTATGTCTTGAAAATCTTAGCGGCGTAAAAGACTTCTTAAAATTCACGTAAATGAGGCGATGTCTCCTCGGCCACACCCAAATCTTTGCCTGGTATTGCACCTCATCACAACGGTTTGTCACCTCAGCTGCATGCAAATCTTAATCTGGTAGCGCCATCTGTTGCTAGCTGGAGAAACAAAACCTCGGTGTTTTTACCCAGTGTCAGATAGTGATCAGCTTTGCCAGTACTGACTGACACTCGAAAACTGATAAGCCTCTAATCGTATAAAGGTTTCTGACTAATCAATTTTGAAAAACATCCAATTCCCTCCACTGGTTGTTATTGTTTCCCGCCATGCTTGACTGAACCTCTTTTTGGACTATTCGTTACCTATGATATCTTTCTAATTGCTGTAGTGTCTTGACACACTAATCATACAATGTACGCTGCTTTGTTGTGCTTCTCAGTTTGTGAGAAATGCCTCTAAATCATATTTCCGTCATGCATTCCAGACATCGAAGAAAGCATTCAGGATATGGCTGCAAAAATGCTGCTTCGATCCCAAGGTCGCCTGGAAGACTTGCTGGAACAACACAAGTCAAGGGTTGTAATGCTCGATGATCTACGTGCACAATCAGTGGTTCCACCGGACACTGAACCCTTTAGCTCGCGTCTTTCAGAAGAACCCGATTCTAGAGCATCCAGTGCAAGCTCGGCAAGACTGGGGTCACATGGAAGTCCTTTACCACCAATAGCAAAGACATGACAACAGATTTCTGAAATACCCTCATTCTGCAAGGCCAAATCTTATGATCAGTTAAAGGATGGCTACATTGTCCCGGCAGTGGTGAGATAGCAAAGCTTGGATCAAGGTCAAACAAGTCCTTTACATAGAGTAGCCGAGACGTGTTGGAAACTGTTACTTACCAAACTTGGTTTCAGACAGTGGATGGTCACTTGTCTCCAAGTTCAGTCAGTATGTGGTGTGAATTTGCATGGTTTGCCTTGATACTAATTATCTCATTTTAATTTTTTAGAACCATCATAGAATTTAATTTTGATTGAAACGCTCTCCACACAAGTCGAACATGCGGCATTCGATAAATTTTGTGGAGCGACAACGAAGAAATGTATCATTTCACAGGATGAAAGTCTTATTGTTAAAAACAAATGTACATTTAGATTTTTGAAAAAAATGATTCATTTCATCAAAATTCATCCGGCTTAGTTTATGTTATGGCAAAAATCCAGGAAACTAGGCAAAAATAATGAATGACAGGAATTTTGCAAAACATACTAACCTTGCTTAAAAAGTTTGCCAAGAGGGGGAGAAATATTGTCATCTTGTTTTTAAACTGAAGGTACCAGTCTGTGTCTAACATTCAAACGCATCACCCAGGACTAACAGTTAGAATTCGGGTGGATTTTCAATTGTTATTGACAGAGTGTGCCATGCCACGCCATATCAAAGCAAGGCAATGTCGAAAATAATGCATTATACAATGCCTGAAGTAAAATAAAACACATGGTCAGTAAAAACATATTTTAATAGATGAAACAAATTATTTCCCAAAAGTGTTAACAATATCATTCTCTGGTGTGAGTATCTTAACACAGGAAATAACAGTAACAATGAAGTTGGCAGATACTTCAAAGGAAAGACACGTGATTCAAATACATGTACAACAAAATAAATCTTACAACAAATGTGACACTCGTACAACTCGATTTGGTAGTGCAGGGAACAGATCTGAGAAACATTGGGCTTATGTTAGGAAAAAAGTCCAAATACAGATCAAGAATGAAAACACAAAACAAAAATACTTCAACCAATTTGCTGTACATGGCTTTAGCTCTTTCCCAGTGACAAACAAATTTTGAGGATACTTAAGACATCAACAGAGAACCACAAAATGAACCTGGATTATGTGGGAATTTGAACATTGCACAAATAGTACCTGTTATGACAAAGGTCACTTTATTAATAAAATACAGTCGGGATGTGCTCATGTTCAACTAAGCCAAGTTTTCATGTCAAATTAAGAGAGTTACTATCTGCATTATGGTGCCTAATTCAACTACAAACGACACTAAATATCAGGGGTGTCGTGTTTCCCTAGCAAAGCAATAGCCCAGAAAGAAGTTGCATTTTAATTGCTCTACAGCAGCTGTGGAACGTGCTCTAACTGAAGTGATGACACCAGATGGCATGCGTGCCGGGTTACGTACTGGTCTCGGTAGATAACTTGGCATTGAGGTGTGAGAAAGTAGGCATACAATGTGTTCTATTATAAAATGTCCTAAATTTCATTTTGTCCAGTAGGCTTGCTAATAAGAAATTTGTTAGAAGTAATGATGACCAAAGTCAGTGTGTGAGGAAAATGAATGAGTACAATCATTTAATTTGTTAATTTAGCTTTTACTTGATACTAGGGTTCTGTTTCATAAAGAGTGACCCATAAACACAAAAATTATACGTTACACACAATTACAGAAAAATAGTTCAACCTCACTTCAGCAAAGTGTGAAGTCCAACAAAATATCCAAGATTGTCAATAAATTGTATAATTTGTATAAAAGATATTGCGGAACTATGATATCCTAAGAATCACATGGTAAAAATGCTTGGTAACTTTAGTCTAAGTCACTAATCACATAACTGGCAGGATGGTTTCATCAAATTAAGACTCAGATTTCATAGGCACACAGTTCAGTACATGAAGATGTTCAGAAATGGTCAAAGATATGTTAGATGAATATCTCACATTCGAATCAAATGTTTACTGTTCCCAATCATGTGCTCATGACCACCTCTGTATGATGGGTCCATCAGCAGGTAATACACCAGGAATTAAATTTATTTTAAAATTGAATGGTCCAGGCATTGTTGAGAGAAAGGAAATAACACTGTAAGCTATATGAGAAACCTCAGTTTCTTGTCTTAATAAACCCAAGCTGCCTAATCTTTTTTCAAAGTCAGAAAATGAGTTTTATCAGACTGGTGACTGTTTAACATAAAAATTGTTAATTGATAGCATTTGCCTGAGACTAATAAAAACAATTATTAATAACGATTTGTGTTAAAATCCGGATAGTACATCAAACAACATTCACTTGGTGGGATAGTAGAGTATTCAGTATACCCAACTCATGATTTATCAGTTTTGAGATTAACGTCAGAGAGAATATCTCTTTCTTCTCTGTTCTAAAATTGTTGATACAAATGGAGCCATCACTTCACAAAACAAAATCATTTAGTCATATATCATATGTTAGCAAAATATTGCCAAAAAGTAAATGGAATTAAGATTATGATTAAGATTTGTTCAGATAACCTCTGACAATTTCACTTTATATGGCAGCCAGACCCAGAAAACTTTTCAGCATCAAGAAGGCTTCTTGAGGTTTATCTTGGGGTACCATGTGACCGGATCCCTGAAAAAGTCAAAGTTGTTTTCATCTTTGGTAAATACACAACACTAACAGCAGTCATGCTTAACAATAGGAAAATTACCCGAACTTTAACTAGTTTGAAAAACACTCTTCAACCATGAACTCAAGGTCTTGAAATGGCGAAAAACGCCGAAGATCAATGTTTTTTCGTGTGTAAGAAGTTCCTAATTACACGCTATCTAGCCATGTTAAAAAAACGTAAAACAAATGGTTCCACACCAAAATGTGACTTTAAAAATACTAGAAATAACCTGTTCTTGAATATTCATTGGACTAATTTAAAAAATGCAGTAAAGTGCACTGCAAAGATGAATGCATGTCTGGTAGTGAAGCCACCGTTACACTGCAGAAGTAGACTACAACACGATAGTGTAACACCAAATGCTGTGACAAAATACTCTCATTTCATCTTGACATACCCGTATGGTGATAAAACTGATTCCGTCATATTCCTTTATGTACCCTGCCACCTGTGGACCATCGTCTTTATTAACGTGCCATGCACGATAATCGCTCAACATCTGTACAATAAATATACGTACATGTAAATAAAACAACAAATTAAAATGGATCACTGAAATTTTTGGAAAAAAATAACATCCTTTGTCAACAGAACCAGAAATAAGAGCAAAATTCTATTTTTTCTACTTTTTGACAAACAAGTGTATCCTGTAGAGGACCTGGATCGCCTCGTTTAGTTTCTGATTAATTTTCTAAGTTATTCAACGTCTGTGTAGAAGACACGGGGACCAGTGGCCGATTCCATGAAAATTTCCAAACAGGAATCCAACTTCGTTCCCTAAATTTCCAGCTCATTCGTAGACTTTGTAACTTCAAAATAATTGCGTGTTGAACTTAACTCCAGAATATAATTATTTTATTGCACAGAAATTTGGTCTGACAATCCACACGGTCAAATATTTTTATATTTTTGAAAAAAATTAAAACTCCCTTCAGCGAAGGAGCAAAGTATCTGAGAATTCTATAACAGCAACTTGGTACTTAGAAAATTTGTACAAAGTATTTCTAGACAGTGATGTGCTGCTAAGTCTGAACTTCGTATTTGTGAAGTGGAAGCACAAGGCCAAATTTCAGTCTTAAGTCTTAAGTCACTTTTCATAAAATAGAACCCTGAATTTTAATTCAACACGTGGTAAAAGCTTACAATATCAGCTAAAAATAAAGTAACAAAATCCCGTGTTTCTGCCAAGACGTGTGATACACCGGTATGGCTTGTGTAATTCCAGGTGCTCTGTGAATTCTGTTTTTATTAGCACTTTGCTATGATGGGCAATTCTGCCAGCATTCAGATATCAAGATCGGGAATGTTGGGTAATTATCGCAATACCTGATTGATTTTTGGTGAGCAGAATATTTTGAAGCTAGTTTTAACCACGCAAAATTCAAAATGCCTAAAAATCAGAGCAAGCATTAAATTTAATTGTGAAATTGCACACTGACAGTGTATCACTGTTAAAGTTTACCTTTTGCCCAAGACTTTCTGTAAACCATTCGTCACCCAGAAAGTTGCATGCCATGTCCACATCTCCATTGTAAATCAGCAACTTATATTTCTACAAAGTGAAACTGCAGCATTTGAACTTTACATAATAGCTACTGATCTACCACTTGGAGGTTGACCTTGTTAAGCCTGGGACATACAGCAGAGTCTCAACGTGCTGAAGGATTAAGTCTTCTATAATATCAAATTAATATCCCCACTCTAAGATCTAAGTGTCATTACTGAATGCTTATTTCTCACCGAACTTTTTAATACGTTATAGTCCACTGTCTGAAATTAGTTCATAATTGAAAGAGTCAGCGCAGTACTTACCTTAGCCTGCAACAACTTGCGATAAAATGGAGCTGTCGACGAATACTGCCGATGATATTTCAGAGAAACTTTATCACTGAAAACAAATTAACGTACAAAGAGCAATCAATGAATTAAAACTATAATCATAGCACATAATATCATATCACATAAAGTCAACACCATAAGACAATTTATGCAATGTGTATCAATATCATAATAAAACTTAGCTATAAAGTGTTCTGCTAACGGGTGCTACACAACCATTTTAACACACTTGAGTGTGATGTTCCACAATAACAGTAAAATAAAACAAGTAAAGACAAAATCACAAAAACAATATGAAATAATAGCAGTTTCACGAGCGGTTCATCGAAGATGGACTGTCATATGGGAAAGTACATGAAGAATCATTCTCTCATTATTCTGGTGGCAAGCACTAATAAGAAATAAATTAACAAAGAGAGTAGACATTAAGAATGATAGCATTGCATGGCAAGCAAAAAAGATTTCAACAGCAGCTCAATGAAAAGCACACAAGACATACTATCAAACAGGGATATCTGACATGATTCCATCAATAAACCATGAAGAATGAAATCGGGTTGACTCTTGTCAAAGTGTCTGACTGTGTAAACCACTCGCTATATCTCAATGATGAGAATTTTCAGTTGAATCATTCTCAGTCAGTCAAAAAGGTATCATGACTTAAAGTGATCTTACTCATCCATTGAGGATTAATCCGTAAAAAAGCAGAAATGTTAAAAAACATTAATATAGAGCGTATTCAATTTTATCACCTGCAAATGTCCCAAGATGGCAAACCGTCAGGGATATGGAGAGCTTTCTTTACAGCACCATCATTCAAGTACTTTAACAAACTCTGTGCATTAACGCAAGCAGGAGCCAGAGTCAATGTGGGATTCAACAGGTACTTCGTGGACGACTGAAACATACCATACAAACTATGTTACGGAACTGCTGCTAAAGATACTGTGAGTTGTAGACTAATGGAAAGTGTGTTCAAGAAAGCAACCATTTTGGGCTACTGACTCCAAGTAACTAATCCCACTGTAAGTCATCGGTGCCCTTAACACAATAGGCCTAACAATCAGGCACATACAACGTCTTTGTGAACCCTGCCCTCAGTAAAAATCTCTCATTTGGCCTTGGTATTAAAAGTAACACAGTTAACAAAGGGTTTAAAGTAATGGCTGAGATTTATTGTTTCATTACCCCATGTGGGTTTTGGATAGCTCAGGCCAGAATGAGTACTTGGAAGTAACACTGGCCAGGTAATGCACGTATCCGTGAGATATAGCCATGTATCCATGAGATATACCCATGTACCCGTGAGATATAGCCATGTATCTCAAGGTGAGCATGTGGGTTGATCATGAGCTTCCATTAGCATCATTCAACTTCATGGTATGCCTGACATAACTCTGCCTTAGACCACGGAGTGAGTACACTGCTTGTGGTGTGCTCCGTGACTAAGAAACTTTCCAATGCGACAGGATGGAAATTAGCATTGCCTGTTTGCTCCAACCTCCAAGAAAACACCAGAAAACCTACCTTGCTAACACGGGTTTTTGTAACCAACCCGTTCTCTACAACAGACAACCACTTTGACTTCTGGTAACAGTCTTGGTAAAGGTTGTAAACATTCAGTCCATGGTTGTAAATTTTTCCAAACACACTATTCACCTAAAATGAAAACAATTAAATTTAAACTTAGATAAATCAAGTTGGGCGACGCAACATTCTTTGCAAAACCTAACTGTGGCCAGATCAGTCTGCAGAGGTTGCTCCTAACAGCTGATTAGTCAGTACTCAGAATTGGCAGACTGACAAACAGACAGGCACACAAACAGACAGAGACACAAACAGGAAACAGGCAGGCTTTTCAAGAAATATACCAAGCACTTTAAACCAAAGTTTTGTTGCAATGACCTGGAAATTTAGCCACACTTTCTGGCATTGAAACAATGGTTTCAAAATTTAATTTCAAAATTTCAGCTGCAGCTGCTGTAGAGGTATTCAAGTGAAGACAATCTGCTAAGTGTTTTATGCACGATAATTTTCTCAGAGACGGGCGATGTTCAACTCCAGACCTCTGGGACTATACTCTTGGACTGTCATCTGTAGACCTTTCTATCCACCATTCAAAGGAGGCTGCAAATCTTAAGCTGCTATTCAGTGATTACCAGGTCTGTCTCCGTCACTGAAGTGCTGGGAAAATCTGGGTAGAGTTCAGTAATGCTAGAAACTATGCTAAACGTCACTAAAAAGCAAGACTTTGTGAGATTACGCGAGAGATTGTAGTGTATTTCAAATGAGAATACATGATTTTGTCTAGACTTTTCTAGTCGCGAGACATCTACTGAACTCTACCCAGGTATCCAATGCTGTTCAGCAATAGCGAAAAGGAAGATAACTCTACTGCAGCAGAGGGATGTCTGATGTTCCCACAATATGCCATTGTACATATGAATGTGTGTGGTGTCAAATACCATCATTGTGGCACACTTCTTAATAAACAAGCAATAAACCAATTTGAAGCAGCTGTATTGAAAATTACTTACAATACTACCACATTCAGTGTAGATCTGTCCTTGACCTTGGAAGTCACACCAACCAAGTGACGTGTTCTTGCACTGGCATGAAGTCAGCATTTTGTTGTATGTTCTGTAATATATTGGCCGGTGAGTGGAGAATAATTAGCCCAATATGAATGTGGAAGTCAAAACACATATAAAAATACCCCCTAACTATGGGAAAGTTGTCAGAATTCACTTCTTTAAAATACCCCATTTAAAAAAGGGTATGTGTACGTTGAATTGATGGGTGTGTCACCATGGCCACAATATTAAGTTTCGAGAAAAAGGTAAAGAAGTGAGATTTGATATCTTGTATTTTTTATTCAATAAAATAAATTATACTGTTTGGTTTGACTCCGTTTTCCAGTTTATCATACATTAGGCACCGTTTCTTTGCTAAATGTTACGACTCATCGATTGCTTTCACAGACCGCAATTAATTGAAATTAACCCAAATATTTTGGAAGGCAGATTCGCTTGTTCCCCAGTGTTGGGCAAACAGACAAGCCAACTAAATATCATCCTGCAATTCTCCTCTCAGCATTTCACACAAAACAAAATACTCGGGATACACTCAAAACACTATTTAACTGATATCCTGGGTATAAGTAACAAGATTTTGCTCCAAAGCTAGAAAATCAACTGCAATTGCATTTCTATGTAGTTGAGTGGCAGACGACAATTTGAAAGACACCATACTATCAACCATACCTATGCTCAATGAGGCCGTGATAGTAAGCGAAATACAGCAGTGAGTTTCCATTTAACGCGGCATCATTAAACCCATTTCCAGTAGCTGTGCCCTGAAATAAGTGATGTCATTATCAGTCATCAGTATTAGTCATCACAGAATTTTTGTTTTGTGGCCAGCCAAGAGCAGGCTTCTAATAAATTTGAGGCAGTTTATTCGCAGCTGTTACAGAAAGGCCAAAAATAATCTAACTGCAGCAGAAGCACTATTATACTTCTGAGCAAACACAGATTTCATGACAAAAAGATTTTGTTATAAAATGTACTTGACCCCTTATTGTTTTCCCCTTATGGTAATCCTCAGCCAACACCAGTCTATGTATCACACTTAAGGTTAAAATGTAGAACTCTAAAAAACTGTCTAATTTTGGTTAACTTCAGAACATGTTTTCTCAGACATGGCTGATCAGATTCCTGTAAAACTTTCAGATATCATGCTTTAGGCACTGTTCTAAAAATGAATTCAGGAATTGTTTTTAAACATTCCATTTTTGCATATTCGGGTTATCAAAAATGGCTTTTATATGGTTTTTATGAAAAAATAAGTTGCATAATACAAAAAGGATTCGATATTTTAGAAAACTGTAACAGCGCTTTTAAGACACCACCTTGAATATTATATCAGGCAAATTTTGTGTTATTGATACTGTTATTTGCTATCAATGTACCATTCTTTTTTGGCTAAAATTTACTAAAAAAACCATGTCACACAACCCATGACAGACCTAGTGCAGGTGAAAATTCAAGCCAAAACCCAAATAAATTAATTTGTAAACTGAAGCACAAGTCTCAAACACCCCATCCATGCAAACACAACAGAGCCAGCTGGCTGGGCTGTAAACAGCCACATAGTTTTATGAGTTGACATAAAGGATTACATGCTAATAGGAAATCAAGCAGCCGGAACAGCTGGACTGAATTCAGTTTCTCCTTAGCAACCTCCAATCTTGGAAGGATCATCATCCCATGGTCAATTTTTACATGCACTGGGTCCCTTATGCAATTAATGGCAAACTATTTGGTAGAAAGTATCAAATTAAATTCTACAAGCTTCTACTTTCAAACTTTCAATAATTAAAGTTAAAATCTATAGTTTTCTAGACATTTTGCTAAATACGCAGACCTTGATTGTCATTAAGGTCCTAGTGTGAAACTGTATAACGTGGATCAGGAACTTAGTACTTTCATAATTTTGGAGGTGATGGTAACCAGACCTGAATATCATTTGGAAAAATGCAATAACTTTAGGCTGAAATTGTCACCATCAACCAGGCTGGTAGGGAGCATGGAACAATCCTAGCTAACAAGAAACTCTATACCTTCTCAGACACTTGAGAATGAAGCAAGTATGTTTTGAAATACCGTGTGTCTTTTAATCACGTCTCTTGGTCAGTTGCTTCACCAAGAAATGTTCTATACTGAGTGTAGAACTTCGTTCCACGGATACGAACGGAACAAAATAAAGACTGTTAATAACGAAAGTGTCGGGAGTTTAATCAATTATGCATATCGGATAACTTGGAGTGCAGCAACCAATGCAAATCATAACTGAACCAAAGTGGATGAGCTTCATATTTTGGCAGTTGAAACAACATCCTTGTCAATTGGGTCAAAACCCATGTAGACATTAGAGTGAATGAAGCTCTTGTTTAGCTTGCAAAGCAAGGGACAAGTGGTTCAAAGACTGCAAGGATAAGAAACCCCTTCCTGAGGAAACCCTACGAGTTATAGCCAGGTGATCAGTGCAGTGGGTCCAAGCATGCCTGGGGCACCGCAAAGGCATCTGTCCATGCTCCTACTACTAGTTTTTTATGTACAGTACCACTAAGCTGCTGAGCCGAGTTGCATGAAGTTTTCACTGGATAAGTTAATAGATTGTTGCATGACATCAAATGCAAAGTTGTGCACCAATGCCAGAGCAACGCGTGCTCATTAATACTGCCCATATTTGCATCTTGTGTGATCTTAGTGATGCTACTTCACAGTGAAATAGATGAGAGTAAGGTCCTGGCCTTGCACTATCCAGAGCATAACTTTTTATGCAACCAAACCCAGTCAGACATGCTGATCATGTGACTTATACTTGCCAACAAATATGTGCATGGTAACTCTTCACCTATTCATCGTAAAATATGGTGGACTGGTGATTAAATTTTACCAAATTTATCCTCAAAATTTCTAAACTATTATTAGTTTGGCTAATACCGTTTAGATGTCAAAAAGCAATGTTTACTAGTAAAGTTCCTATCCCATACGAGAAATTCCAATAGGATTTGCAATTGAATTCAAATAGGATATTCTATAGCAAATCCTATAGGATCCAATAGGAAATCCTATGGAAACCTATAGGAAATCCTACAGGACTTCGTATTGGATCCTATAGGATTTCCTGTTGGACAAAGTAACTTAATATTTAAATGCTGAATACTACAGGCTGTTATATATTGTTCTCTGATAGTCAGAGCTGTAAGCTTATGTTGAGTGTTTTAAATGCAGTAAAGATAAATGTTCCGTGAATTGCCTTTCAGTGACACCTGTTGTCCAGTTGAGAATCTGTCCAGTTTAGCCAATAAGCCATACACATAATCAAAATGTTCCCATAGAAGTTTAAACACAACGTCATATTTTACAACACCTGAAATGAAACAGCAACTGTGTAGTGAAAGCTATATAGTTAACCCGTTTGTATTATGTTTTAAGAGAATTTCATCTACAGGAAGTTCAGTAGCATTCTATAGGAAACTCAATAGGATTCTATAGGAAGTTTAATAGGATTCTATAGGGAGTTCAATAGGATTCCATATTAGGAAGTTCAATATGATCCTATAGGAAATTCAATAGGATATCCTATGACATTCAATAGGATCCTATAGGATGTTCATCAGGATCCTATAGGAAGTTCAACAGGATCCTATAGAAAGTCTAATAGGATACTATAAGAAGTCCAGTAGGATCCTATAGGAAGTCCAATAGGATCCTAAAAGAAGTCTGATAGGATCCAATAGGAAGTTCAATAAGATCCAATAAGAAGTTCAATAGGATCCTATGGGAACTCCAATGAGATCCTATAGGAAGTTCAATAGGATCCTATAGGAAGTTCAATCCTATAGAAAGTTCAATAGGATCATATGGGTACTTTAACAGGATTATATGAATTATGGGCACTTAAATAGGATTCTATGGGAGGTTCAACAGGATCCTAATAATAGGAAATTCAATAGGATGCAATTATTTTCAATGGGAAATGCAATCGGATTCTATGGGTAGTTCAATAGGATTCTATAGGAAGTTCAATAGAATTATATAGGAAGTTCAACATGATTCTATAGAAACATCAATAGAATTCTATAGGAAGTTGATATGTTATAGAATGTCCTGTGGGTTCATATAGGTTTTAATAGGTATACAACAGAAAAAATAGGCTAAATATCAATTCTAATTGATATGAACTCAAATTAATTCTGTGTTTTCACCATCAATATAAAAATCAAGCAACAAATATGGGACTCTTATGAATGTTGAAATTTAGAAAAAACTGATGACTAAGGAATTTTAATAACTTAACCATAATATATCCTTTTAGCAAAATGGAAATCAAATTTCTAACAAATTTCCTATAGGACATTTCCTATAGGTCTGGAATTCCTACAGGAAATCTTGATGCTAAATGAATCTTATCACTGGGAAACGAACCACAGGTCTCGAGATGGCCGGTCTAGTGCTCTCACCACTGAGCTACGGAGGACCCGATATCTGTGCTATCACTGTTTACAGACAACTGTTAAGTCATACATCCCATGAGCTGCATTTCGCCGTTTTCAAAAGGGATTTGGACAATTATATATACAATCAGCATACTGGTGAATTGCTGATTGTATATATAATTGTCCAAATGCTGCGTGAAGAAGGCGAAATCCAGCTCATGGGATGTATGACTTAACAGTGGGCTGTAAACAGTAATTGCACAGATATCAAATCCTCAGTAACTCAGTGGTGAGAGCATTAGACCGGCAATCTAGAGACCTGTTGTTCGATTCCCAGTTGGGGTTCCTCATTTTTCTGTGTTTATTTGATATATTTCATTACTGGCCAACCTCAGCATCTATTTACTATATGAATCCTATAAGAAATCAAGATTCCTGTAGGAATTCCTTTTGGATCAAAATTACCTATAGGAAATTTTGATCCTATAAGAATCCTATAGGAAATCCATATTGACCTATAGGAATTCCTATAGGATAGTATAGAATTTTTCCGTATGGGATTATTTATAGCAAAGTCATTGAAAATTAAGAAAATTTCCAATTTTGTCAATTCAATTGTTTTTGAGCAAAATAATCAAAGTGAAGAGTTACCATAACTGTTACAGATATATCAACGTACCAATATCAGTAACTGGCTGGTTAACACCACACTATCCCTACAAGTTGCAAAAGATATATGGCATTCATTTCAATTATAAATGAAATAACGCTTTAGAAAATGACATGTAAAGTGAGGACACAAAAACCAGTGACATTTTCAGGAATGTTTAGAAGGTTTTCACAGACAAGCAACTTTGAACATATGGCATAGCATGTGAAAATACATGGTTAACCATTTTGAGTTCAACTACTGACAGCAGTTAAAGTTTGCGACAATTGAGAGCAAGATATTCCAAGTTTAACAAACCATGAAATTGATCTCTGAGTCAACCATGACCCTCATAGCCAATGTAGGAACATAAATCCCAGCATAGCTCTCCCCTGTGATGTAAAAGTCATTGTGTTTCAGTTCAGGGTACATCTTGAAGAAGCTCTTCAAAGCCAAGTAATTGTCTTCAGCAGCCTAGCAACATATAAAGAAAATTAGTTTAGTACCCACACTGGCATCAAGGTAGATTAAACATAATTGTGATGACAGCAAACTGGCATTTCTAAAGAAAAAACATTTCAGACGATTATGGCTCTTTAACCAAATGATTCATGAACAGACTGAACACCAATTAAGTTGTGCGCGTCGATCTGCTTTCTGTGCTCCACATACAGGCCAACAAGAGTAATTATGAAACATATTGATATGCGCCATTGCGTGAGCCACAAACAGAAGTCTTCTTAGAGTGCTCATCACGTTAACTGTCTCTTTCATTGTCAATTTTATTTAGTGCTGCATTAAAAGTTTATTTCTAAAAACTAGGCCTATCCCGCCCTTTTTACAATTACTACAATGATCATAATTATTTTCTCTTTGGCAAATAAATCTTGAGGGTACGTTTAGTCGAATCGCATTCAAGCCCTGTTTATAACATTTGCTTGCTTATACAGCTGTTTCAATCTGGAAGTCCTGTTTTTCTCTGATGCAAAATACGTTTTCTACATTTTGTTTTAAAAGAAACATGGATAAAATGTTCACATGGCAATATCGTCCAATTTTGATAACCCAGAGGGTTACTTCACCAACCTTACAACAAACCAGCACATACGAGACAGTCTAAAAATTGATCACCCGCATACTTCTCGATTTCGTATTTGAGCTAACCGTGTGACACAAGAGCACCTGATTTGCTGCACGCAAACAGGCAAACGGTTGGGCTGTCTTGCATACAATGAATACAGAAAATGAAAAGTAAATGATTCTATGGTTTTTGTTTTCTCTAAAAAGTCGGTTACAACGAACGTCTTTGTTAGATTTCAGGAGGTTCGTTGTTTCAAGGTTCAGCTGTAACATTAATTAATACAAGATTTCAGGTGATGAAGCAATATGAATCGTCAGTGAAAGGTTCTGAGTGATATCCAGACCCCGCTGGCCCCAGTGCATATCAGACGTCAGACATGGGGCTTGAATCAGAATTGCTTTGAATTTGAGTCCCCTCAACGATAGATAGTTTAGAGGTCATTGAAGCATCAATTACAATTCAACCGGTACAGGTAGATAATCTGCCAAAATTTCTTTAAACATTGAAAAACTCCACTCTTGATCCGACATTTGATGAAACTGTATTCCTATACTCTACCAAATTGTTAAACACACTCTAGTTACCTCCCAGGAAATTGAGAATAAACCGTGAGTAAAAAACGGTCAAGTAGGCACAGGCTAATTGACATTGTAAACTCACACAAAGGTGCACATGCCTGTGAAAAAATGTAAAACACAAGGAGACAACAATTTGACCACAAGGGGTAAAAACTGTTGGTGACTCAGCTTTTTAATTAACATCAAATCAAAAACTTTAACAAGAAATGTCTTGTTGAAAACAAAAAATGGCCAACAGAGAGTGTCACAGAGGTCAAAACCATCCCAAAACCTACTAATATCAGTGTAACCACACCATAAAAATCATTGCCAACTTTCACCTTCAATTCCATAAAGGGATTTTGGAGAAAATCGCTGAACATGCAAAGGTAACAGCAGATTAAAGATTTCAGATACGATACTGCCTTGTGTGTTCGAAAAAATGACCTGTCCACTACATGGTGAGAGTTTTACACATTTTGACACGCTCTTAGAACATGGACGTCTCTAATGAAACACCGTGTAAAGCGTGTCATACGAGTAAAATGTGACGTGTCAAAGATGTAAAACGTGGCGTGTCAAACGTGGCAAAAGCGTGTAAAATGTGGTGTGTAGAACGTTGCAAAAACATGTAAATTGTGGCATATAGAACATGGCGAAAACATAGCAAAAACATGAAATTTTCATTCCAATACTCCACGATTGACACACTTTGCGTATCAGATGTGGTGCTTTTGCCATGTTATCGTGTAAAACATGGCCCTTTTGCCACACTAGCGTGTAAAACGTGGCGCTTTTCCCACGCTAGCATGTAAAACATGAGAATTGATGTAAAATAAACCAAAATTTGTACATTTATTTAACAACTAAACCAAAACAGTTTCCACACTCCTACTCTTAGTAACAGCAAATATTGGGTTAGAAATATCACCAATAACAGTGCAACAGTTGTTCAAATTAATGTCTCACCATGTCATCACTGTACTGAACAGATGTCTCTGTAGTATAGGAGTATCCTACACCTACAGGGGCCTCCACATACAACACGTTGGCGACCTTGTTCCAGCTGTATGGGTTAGGGGTTAAGGTTTTGCCATCCGAGCTTAACTGAAACAAAAAACAATGACACGCATGAAAGCACCATACTGGTTCGCACTATACTTCGGTATACGTAACTGATAGAGCTGCCCGTAGAACCAGGGTATATGTCACACTTTACAATAAATGGATAAATGATCATCTGTTAACCTCCCAATAAATAAAGGTTAGTCAAAGGTATACGACATTGTATCACGGGAACCAAAAACATTAAAGATTCAAAGGGTAAAATTTTAAATGTCAAGTGTTTCTGAAACTTCGCCCAGATAAAATTTGATGCATTTTGATAGTACCTAAATTTATTTTATTGTGAGAATTTTGAATTTTAAACTCATACCATTTTGGCATGACGTTAAATCGAAAACTGTGGGTAAAAATAATTGAGAGAGATATAGAGAAAGGGCAGGCAGACAGGGTAAGTAGGCAGGGATGAGGATGATAACAAACAAATTACAGCTGATAAAGAAAGCAAAAGATCTGCCAAATATTTTGTTACCGAGTAACCAACGTCAGTTCCAACCAACTCTTTGACAGAGATTGGAGACTTTTTTGGCCTTTACACAAAGCGAAATCTTCCAATGCTTGTAACAGTAGGATGCTGTTGTAATGCGTGCTCTGGGAAATAGGCGTATTCAGCATGCAGCAATATTGCTCTCACCCAAGATTCGGGCAATAAATTTAATGGAAAATTAAATCAAACAAGAAGAATTTGGTCAGGGAAGCATGCAATGGAAAAACACTAGAAAACCTGAAAAGCGAAATACATAGAAGAGAGATCAATGAGATAAAAAGAGAACCCCAGTGTTTCATTTGCAATTCACACAGAATTTCCAATAGCCCAATAAAATGGTGCAACATTTTCATTGAAGTACCACAGCATCAAAACAAATGTCTGAGAAATACACATAATATTTTCATAAGAGTATCACAGCATCAAGACAATGTGAGAAACGCACAACAGCTTGACCGGAATTTGAAGAATGGAAGTTGGAATTCAAGCTTGAAGACAACTTCCTGCAAACAATACAGAACAGTATCACAGAGTGTGACCCACAACTTGTGTTGAGTCATCCTTGCATTGTAGGTTGAATTATGCAATGACACTAGTTTGGATGATTAGCATCATGTTGTGAACAAATTAAACGGGATTCATCCATCAAGAATCATTTGGTTTTATCCACATTCTTTCAGTCTTTAGTGATGAAAACAATTAGCTGATAAACCATGCTGGAAACTTAGCTTCCCAATGAATAGCTCAAGGCTTGTCTTTTGTTGACAAAATGGCTATTAATTGACCAATTTTGAAAATTCAAGAACCCACATTTTTACTAATTTTTACTCCTCTATTCAGATTTTATGGTTTCCATTTGGTTTCATGTGCCAAAAAATGGAAAATAAAGCCTGATAAGAAACAGTAAAATTTTACCCTCAATATGTGACCTAGTAAATACAGCCACTCTAGTGAGAATGGATGTGCATAAAAATGGTCCAGCTGACCAGGTGACATTGCAAGAGAAATTCAAAAGATTTCTCCAAATATGAATCTTTATCTTGTTTAAAGTTGATGTTTACAGCATGGTTGAATTTGAAAGCCTTTGCAGGGAGTTTGAAGTATTGGAAATTTAGTTATTTCTTAAGAACTGGCTTTTGGTACCAGTTCCAGCAATTAACAAACGTCAAATAATTTATGCACATAATATGTGAATTTTGTAATTCCAGTTGAGCTTATTGAGAACACTATCATAATGATGAAATTAGATAGTTTTAACCAAAGAATTCCAAGAACAACATTTCTTTTGACAAAAGAAGAGTATTAAGAAAGGAATTACGATATCCATAGCTTTCACGCCACCCTATAGCTCTGAGTCTGGGATTAGATTGCTTGATGTAATCATTTTACCTTAGGATAACGTATATATTTAAAATTTTTATTGGCTGTCAGAATCAAGGATTTCTTTCATTTCTTTGAAATATAAATTTTGCGTTGTAACCGTAATGAATGGGAAATTGCATGAGATGCCAACATGCCTAAATTCTGAACCCCGAACCCCCCCACTCCCAATATAAGAAAACAGCCAAAATGCAATTAGTCTCTTAACTGTACTGTATACAATGGCCACAAAAGTCACCACAACAATACATTTCCTAATCTTTGAGTTAATGTTATCCCAAAAATGGATATGCACAGACACGAAACCCTCAGAGGATCTGAAGCAAGGAAAATGACCGAGGAGGTCTGGATGGTTACATCTACATGACTCATCAATGGACCCTTCAGAATTTTTTCGAATGAGGCATGCTCGGATGACCGTCTAGCAAATTGGGATGTTTACCAGGTAGCCAATCTAAATCCAACATTGCAATTATCATACCTGCATGTCGTCAAATTGAGCCGTGCATTGACCAATCAGTGGCATACATGACACAAAACAAGATTTTCTCAGTAATTCTCTGAGAGGTGCATAATAGAGAAATACGACCCAAAACTACATTGGGATCTACGATGTGTATCATCTCATCATTGCCCATACAAAACTTACACTGAATGGTCCATTTTCATTCAGTAGACCCTCCATTGAGCTGCAGCCAGGCCCCCCATTCAGCCAAAGCAACAAAGGGTCAGTCTCAGGCTTGTCCTGTGACAATACCAACCTAAAATTAAGAAAAAATATATTATACCAAGTTAAATATCCTCATGTACACTCCATGCTTGAAATTGAAAGAAACCATTACCTATAGGACACACCAATGCTATGTCGATAGCTTAGTTTTAGTTCTGCAGATTTTTCAAACAGAATTAAAATTCTGAAAAAGGCAAGTTACGCAGAGCTAAATTGATCTTATGTCCAGAACAGAGCTTTTAAGTAGAATTGTTGGCATGGTAAACCTTCCAGAAGTTTTGTCAATAGGCCCTAGGTCTCAATTGAATTACTCGTGCAGTCCTCCTTTGCACAGGTAGAAAAATAGATTGCATGACAACTACTTTAATTCAAAATATCAGACACTACAATACGGACAACAGAAAATGCTTACGTCACACCCATTTATACTTCTGTACACCAGAGACAGAAAATAGGTGGCGTTTTATTCACTTATTCTGGCACATTTGTTAACTTCAAAATTGTTGAAATAACTTCAAAATCTGAAGTTCATGCCAGAGCATACAATTGTATTTATGTGAACTATAAAGATCAGAATTATATGTAACCAGGTGCTTTCCCTAAACCTGAGTTTAACTGGGGATTCTCTAGTTATTACAACTTTGATCCACCCTGTAGAAAAGTGGCAAGAGACAAGCCACTTACATGTCAGATTAACAGGAAATTAAACCTGGTTTTGGCCTGTGTATTGGCTATTCAAACAACAAGGACTTTCCCATTCAGCTCTCAAATGGTGTGAAACCCTCGTCAACACTTAATTTAGGTTTGTAGACCACTCGTATCAAACTATGGGCAAGCGTGACATACACTTTAGGAGACACAACAACTGTAAGGTAAGATCACCAACCAAGAACTCAAATTCTGACCTACAGTGAGTAATTCTTGTTGAATCTTCCATTTAGTACAAAAGTGAGCAACCAATGATGCATAAGTGGAGGACTGAACCAGGACTGGTTAAAATTCTCATAAAAAACAGGGTTTTGAATCATTTTAAAGTGCATGACACCACCATTTAAGTACTTTGTTTTGACAGATGACTTCACTGTCATCTTCATTAAGCCTTCATTCATAGCCCTGCATATTTCAAGCGTGAGTTTCGTATCCCAAAAATTAGAAAATAGAAAAAAACAAGTTTCTTAGCTCTGAAATGGATACGGTAGACAGAGTTTTGAGAAGTGCTTGCAATTTTGGTAGCCATTGATTTGCAGGAATCAAACATGAACTACATGGGAATAATTTAGACAGCGGACGCTTGTTACTGTTCACCATGGTAACAATGCGGCCGTGCTGGCCGTGACAGTAGTATGCACAGTACGTGGCCATTTGCGTGTCATGATAGTCCATTTCTATTGCCAAAACATGGCTAAAAAGTGCGCAAATACAACAAAAACTGGAATCCGCATAAATCAGAAAGTTTTGCGCACTAAAACCTCGTGCAAGTGTTAGGTTGACTTTATAAACCATGACACAGAACTCCTCGGTTATGTCAGAATGGTGATATCACACTAATTTGATCAATCCCCTGGACAGTGAATAAACAAAATTTCAGTTTTTTTACTCTTCAAGTTTGCAGTCTACTTGAGAGGACATTCCCAATAATTCTATTATTAAATAACAAAATAGCATCATTCATGTCACTTACCAATAATGTAGTCTCCTGGGGCCCGTTGCATTGAGATATCCAGAGTATTGCTTGAAAGTTGGCTTCTCACTAAGACCTGGCAAATTAGCAATTTCATCAGCTGCAGGAAAAGCAGATGCCCCTAAGGCAATAGCAGTGATCAAACAAAGTATCTGCAGACCATCCATGTTCCTGCAATAAAGCAGAACAATGTCAAATGCATAATTTTGCTTAAAAATTTTATAAACTGTCAAGTGTACCCAAAATGATCGGGCACTGTGCTGAAATTTGGAGTATGAAGACATATTGCCTAAGAAAAACAATAGCATTGACCGCCATCGAAAGGACGAAAGTTTGAAGAAGTTGAACTGAAGATCGCTATCTTTCAAATTTTATGGTTTTGTTATGCAGGGCTCAACAGAGACAAAAATGTTGTTTTTTTGTCAGTGGATTATACCTCATGAAACGTAATAGGTACCTCTAGTGAAATGAGCAAAAATAAACCTTAATACGAATGCCCCATCTCACATACTCACCTGATTACATGTCAAGAGTCTGCAAGCATGCATGCGTAAATTGCTTATAACGTTCCGTTTTGATAAACAAATTCGTTGGTTTATGATCTACTTGTTTATGTATCTACGAATATCGATAGATTCATAGATGATTTTTGACAATTAGAAGCTAATCTTGTAAGAATTGGTGACATTTCAGTGAATTTAATTGCAACCTGAAGTTGGAAAAACTCTATAATCCAATCCCCAAATAGTAAAGTACACATATCTGAAATAATTCTCAAAGACATTGATGAAATTTGAACTCACAAACCGTACATAGAAAAACTATTTTAAAAATCCTTAAATAAACTCATTGCTTGGAAAGGTTGTCTTTGCACTTTCTTGGTGTTTTTAGTTTCCAGTAGTGTTGAATGAATTTTTGTTCTTCAAAACCGAATTGATCTCTTCTCCTGATTCACGTGCACATCATGACTGACGTACGGACCTAAAAATAAGATGTAACCATGCAGTAGGCCCGTGCAGAACTGAATTTGAACTACTCCAGGTGCTCAGGAAGTGTGTGCATATTTGGGACACACTATTCTTTTCCCCAGCCACCAGAAACTGGACTACCAGTCGTGTTTCAACTAGGCATTTTGAAACAGCCCCAGCAAAGGCACTATACCAAGGACTTCGGGACCTCACCTATTCAAAAAACCTCCTTCAAAGAATGATCATAATAAAAGGGGTGTGACGGATGTACGCAGAGGCTGAATTTGAAATTTTGAAAAAAAATTTAACGTTAATTTTCTGTGAGTCTTGCATTTGGTTACAATTTTTTGTTTTATATGATGATTTAGTTCAAAGTTTGCAACGTACGTGATATCTTTCAAGAAATTTTCGTAAAACAGCTCGATGTAAGCTGAGTGCGTGTGACCAGACATACGTGACGAACGTACCCTCTGAATTTCTAGCATTGTTTGTTGCGACTATGGTATCAATTCAAAATGATTCAAACTTATACAGTATTTAAGCTATATTGGTCTGTTGCTATTGATTCAATGTTCTTTAATCAAAATGTACCGATTAACCTTTTGCACGGAATCATGACAGGTAGGGCAATATATGCTTGGAATGTACTCTAGGACTTTTACCTTTTCAATACATTTGATTAAAGATATAAAACAACCCTCTAAAATATTCTAGTTGAATGGCTATTGGATATGCTAATGAATTGATTCAATTCATTTACATGGGAAAAAGTTCAATTGAATTTCCGACTTTGGAACTGAACGAGGGACTGCTTGACGAAAAAGTTTGAACGGGGGTATTTTGTCAAGTCGGAAGGAATTAAATACATCAACAACTTCCTAAGGTGTCCTATGAGCAAAAGGTGTTGAATTTCATGTTTATAGTTAGTGTGACTGAGGCATAATTCCCCGAAAAGCCTCCGGTGTATGAAGCTCCATAGGCCGGGGCACCGTCTCTACTAGTAGTCAGCTAAGCAACATGTAGCCCCTCGGTTGGCCAATTAGGCTGTGGCATCCAGGGCGATGTAACTGCCTGGTAGACAGCTAGAGACGGTGGTCACTGCCTATCACAGGATCTTGTGTTTGTCTGCTCCTCGATCACCACTGACACTACTCACTGTATCATGTATGTTTCCGTGGTTATGAGTTATTGGCTGGAAATTCCCCCGCCTGTCACTACCACTGTCAGTGTAGCTCTCAGGCTGTGCCTTTTTTAGTATGTTTGGTGGTAGTCTTCCTCATAAACACACTGGTTAACAATAATTGACTACTGCGTCACGAATCGGTCTTACCTTAGTAATTTTCAGCCGAAGTCATGTGCCATGCCGATCATGTGATCTGCCAGTTTCAAATTTCTTCTTTGGTCGCCAAAAGAGGGCAGGATAGTCGCCTTGGTTGTTGCGAGATAAGTCGGCCGGGTGTCCGCCGTGATTGACTCAGGCTGGTGTCTTTTTGGAACTATGCACAGCAGCGAGACGCAAACAGTGCTCTAGTGGGGCATAGGCGCACGTAGGCGCAGCGAACCACCTTTTTGCTTTTTAATGTAACGCCTACCCACCGCAAGTTCCGGCATAGTGTGGTGGGGCGTAAGCGCACATAGGGGCCTGGTTGCAGCCAACCTAAATTCATTTTATCGTTGCAACCGGCACCCGGCCTTTTTACATTTTAACGTAGCGTCTATGCGCCGAAAGTGACGATATAGTGGGGCGTAGTCTTGATACGATAGCTTACGGCATCATTGGCTACGCCGCGGGCTCACGACGACAGCATTGTTGTGGGCCGCCCGTGATTTCGGTGGGCGCGGCCCCGGCCAGGCATAAATGTATGCTCGCCGACTATAAGTAATGGCATTTTTGAATATTTCAAGATAAAGAAACGGCTATGGCGTTACGTCATAGGTCGATAAAGGCGGGAGAGGGGGTGGCGAAATGCTTCAAGGACCAACTTACCACGGGCGACTAAAAATCATATCGCCGCCAGCATTTTCCGCGTTCTCTTTGGGTAACATTCCCATTTTCCTTTACTGATTATTATTGTGGGGGCTTGGGCCTCCTTCAGAGACCGCTAGGGGTGCATGCGAACCCTCCTTCTGCAGAGACCGCTAGGCCGGGGATGCACTGAATGCGAACCCTCGTATACATGTATGTGGTTCATGGACCTATAGTAGCCTTTCTCAGATCGACAGACATCCAACGATCCGCCACTGCATGCAGACTCTATGTAGATACCCCCTACGGGGGCAGTATGATCCTTACAGGAATTCCTATGTCGATTCCTATAGGATCAAGGTTTCCCATAGCCAGGAATTCCTATAATAGGAATATCGATTTCCTATATAGGATTCCTATAGGATCAACTGAAATGATCCTATAGAAATTCCTATAGAAAAACTCTTATAAGAACTTTTTCACAAATCTGATTTCTAAACATTTTAACAAACAAACCCTAAGAGTATATAAATATCGGTTTGTTTTTATCTAATTTCAGCTCTCCTGAGACATTAACTTTTGTACTAAAATTTTAATATTCAGGCGAGTCTCAATATATGTTTGTTAGTAATTGCTTCGTAGAAACCTATTGAACTTCCTACCTAGTACTGCCTACTGGATATATTAAAGCCTTGTATACATGTACGAATTTCTATAGGGTTTCTTATAGGATATCCTAAAGGATTTCTATAGGATTTCCAATTCGATTCTATAGGATTTCCTGTAAGAAATAGTATAGGATCCAATAGGAAATCAAAAAAGGAATCCAATAGGAAATCCTATTGTAATTTTTCGTAAGGGCATGAGTCACAAAGTAAGCCTACATGTTTGTGAGTCGGGTTTTGCGAGTTCAATGCACTTCAAAATTCAGCGCTCAAGGGCGATGCGATGGTGGGCGCCTACCCACTTGTTACCACAACAGCACTGGACGAAAACGCGCTCCAGTCTCTCTACTGCTAACTGGCGACGTTGCGATCGACGGTGATCTTATGCATGGTTGGCCAAGCGGATTAACATATTAGAGGCGTAAAGTAATTATTTACGCCACAGATAATTATTTTACTTAATTGGCCTACCTCGTTCAAAAGCCAACGCTCCCTAGCTACTGGTTTGATAATTGCAAATGCACAGAATTCTGACTGGACTCCCCCAGTGTGTTTGTGGTGGATCAACGAACCATAACACCAGCAGCTTGAGGCATTTTAACTAACCACTCACAACAGCATGAGGTCTTTGACTGATCCGATCCCGCAATTCCTGAAGTAGGCAAATCAGTCGAGTTGCCCATTCTCGACTTTGGTCTGAGGTGGTCATGGGCGCACCCGGCAGGGGATCAGTGGGCTCGAACGAGCCCCCCAATTTGACGAATTGGGCAAAAAGGTATGCTTCAGTGAAACAAAAAGTCCAAGTAAACGAGACAAATGTCCACAAAATCCACGGGAAGTCGGCGCAGATGCACAATTCGTGGGCCTGAACGCCTAATGGCCCCGTTTTTATATTTTCTTAGTCCTCGTTGATGTCTTTCCGTAAAAGGTGCGCCTAACGAAAAATTCGAGCCCCTCTATATATTTCAGGCTGGGTGCGCGCATGTTGGTGGCGTGTTAAAACTATTATTTAAATCTCTTGGTTTTTTTACACCGACCTCTTGTCTATTTACACTGTCACGACGTTTCGGTCGGTCTATTCTCCGGCCATGGTCAGGTGCACCTGCTCGTTTTTCTAAGACCGCAGGAACACAATTGCAATTGTTTTTCAAATGCAATTGTCCAACCCTGTGCATTTTCTACAGGTAAAGTGGGGAGGCCAAGTAGTGGTTCTGAAAACGCTCATATTCAATAAACACTGCCCTTCTTAATGGGCGCCGCAGCATTGAAAAAAGTGGGGGCTACAGCCCACTTGTGGTGCACCGTCCATAGATCATGGGTGGCACTGCACATACGAAAATATTCAATAGAATCCTATAGGATCCTATAGGAATTCCTATAGGATCCTATAGGATAAGATTTCCTATAGGAATTCAATAGGAAATGATAGTCCTATAGGAATTCATATAGGAATTTCTATAGGAATATCATTTCCTATTGAATTCCTATAGGATCAAGATATCCTATAGGAAATTATATTGAAAAAATACTATAGGAATTTAATCACCAATCTGATTTCTAAGCATTTTAACAAACAAATAGCCTAAGACTATATTGTAAAATATAGATTTGATTTTTTCTAATTTCAGCTCTTCTGAGTGATTAATTTTTGTAAATTTTAATATTCAGGCGAGTCTTAATACATGTATGTTAATTGATTCATAGAATCCTATTGAACTTCCTATAAAATCATATTGAACTGCCTACTGGATATATTCAAGTCTTATACGAATTCCTATAGGATCCAATATAGGATTTTCTGTAGGATATTTGGCCAAAATGCATTTGGATTCTTATTGGATCCTATTGAATTTCCTATGGAAATCATGTAGGATTTCCTTTAGGAATCCAATAGGAAATCCTATTGGAATTTTTCGTAAGGGTGAAACGATTGGGGACGTGGGGCTATAGCCCCGCTCCTCCCCAGCCCCCTATATGTACGTGCACCGCCCATGTTCTTACGCTGTGCGAACATTGACGGGCCGTGCTCAATTTCAGACCTTGTTTTTATATGGTCCACAGCCAATCAACGAGCTGAATTTTGGTGGAGTAAGCTCGGTTCTAGAGGGATGACAACATATGTATTGATCGTGGCAAGGAGCTGGCTGGTGCTGGAGTAACTGCCCGTCGGCAAATGCCATACACAATGATCGCTGTGGGCTTTTTATATACATCTGCTAAGAACTGAATTAGACGATATCAGGATGCTCTGTAACACGCCTTATATTCGATCGCCAAGAAACAATTCTTCGCCGTCTGGAAGACCTGATGTTACTCATTTTTACAGAAAAGTACTGGAGAAGTAAACTGCATACTTGAAGTCAATAACGCCGGGCTGGATATCTTGTAAACTACTTACGATCAACCACTCTGTTTGAAGCATTGTTCCACTTTCTGATTAGAGAAGCCAGAAATCGAACAACACCCAATTGCCTGGACGAGGTTGAAAATACCTTGGTTTTCTTGTTGTTTTTCTAAATTCCGAGTTAGAGTGTCGATGTCAGTAAAGGTGCATGGGGTCATGGCATGAGCATGGGGTCGTGGCATCATTATGGGGTCGTGACATGAGCATGGGTCGTGACATGAACATGGGGTCGTGGCATGAGCATGGGGTCGTGGCATTAGCATGGGGTCGTGACATGAGCAAAGGGGTCGTGGCATGAGCATGGGGTC
>NMRA01000196.1:20168-39577 GCA_002633005.1 Phoronis australis | reverse complement strand
TTGTTTTACAATCAAAAATGACATGCGAGGCACCTGTACAATTAACATTCATTTAATAAGTCTTTTATAAATCATTCGTTTCTTAACTTGATATATCCATTACACGGGCGTCACATCCCTCTGCATGTAGCATACACTACTATATCATTCAACATGCATTGTACCGATTCTACCACGTACATACAAGTACATGCAGTTGTTACATAGCGGATAGGGAATTCATAAACATGTAAATCGCGCACTTTGTGACAAGTTTCTGCAAATTAGTTCAATGTTAGAAATAGGTAAAACTTTCTAGAAAAACACCGCAAAAACTGTGTTAACCCCCTGGTGGCCGCTACGCACAAAATCCAGTATGACCGCCTTCGAAAATGGAAATTGGCATATCTCGGCTATTATCATCACTAGGACATGTTGTAAATCCATGTTTTCAATGTTTTGGGTCCATGGAGTTCATTTGTGATGTTAGTTTTATGCTTTGAGGCCATTTAAATCTTTTCACACTGTCTTTGAACTGAAAATACCACCGCTTGGCCCCGCGCATTGTCTCTGGATAGAAAATGTCAAACTCTTGGGCCGGGCAGCTCTGCTCTTGCATCTATTCGATTTAATATTTTTGTTGGGTTGAATCAGGCTGTATATAATGCTCAGAAGAAAAAAAATGTCAATGGGGTACCCTGATGAGGTCGGTGAATCAAAAATGGTAGACCTAGTACGCTTCATGGGCATGCTTCACATCGAAATGGCATCTCAAGAGAGTGGAGGTACATGTAAACTGTTGGACGAATCTGGAAGGGACCACATGTTCTCCCAAGCCAATGTCTTCACTCCTAGTGTTGCATCATCTCCCCTGGGTGAAAGGCATGTAAAGCGTACCAGATATACATACCAGCTCACTCTTGCCTGGCTTAATGAGTTAAAGAAATAGGCATATGATGACGAGTACTGTCATGAAAGCTCTGGACCTCAGGAAAGCTTTGGCATGTGGGAAAAACGAGTCGGCAATGCTCCAACAGTTTAATATTGGAAAATTGTAAGAGACTACCTGCTAATTAATTGTTGCTTCATTCGATTGACCATTAACTTTGAAAGCATGTGAAGAAATGTGTTCATGGTTTTTTGCATTAAGACATACGAAATACGCACGCTGGATGCCCTTTTGTTGAGAGATATGACACAACTTACACAGACCCACCATTCAGTGCACGAAGCTTTCGTGGAAGGGAAATTTGTTGTTCAACGTATTGATAAGAAGTTTTCTTTGACCAGAGCCAAGAACACAGTATCAAGTTGTTGAAGGAGGACTGTGGTGCAAAGGGACTATATGGCCAACAAGAAGGCAAGGCTATGAGTGAGCTCTCAAATCAGAAGTGTTGAGGTTAATTGATGAGTTTGAGGATGCATACTTCTCTATGTTAAGAAGCAATGACAATCTGGAGCATCCTGAGCTTTGTCTTCTATTGCCGAAAAAACAAAGTTTCTCGAGGACCTCAAAGCTCTATGCGACCTTGTGAAGGAGGGTCGAGTTGTCAATCCGTTCAAGGAGACTGGCTCAGATCTAATTACTTTGGACACAGGTGAGATCATGAAGCATCAGATCATCAGCTGCCTTAGAGAAGATCCGAACATTGATTAAACCAAATTCACAGAAACTTGTTACCAAACCATTCCCTAACATCATCCCAGGGATCAACTTGTTTACTTTCGCCAACAGACCACCCACTGATTTAAAGAAGGATAATGACAAGCTGGGATCTGCCAAAGCGAATACGACTCTCATCACCATGATGTTTATGTCACTCCAAGAACGTCCTGGAATAAAGAACTTAGATTTTTTTAAGCACGAAAGTCAGCGTAAACCCCCGTCATTATGTGCAGAGGTAAGCTCCGGTCAGGAACCAAGTCTGATATTCTTGCATGTCTGTTTGGCATGCCCGTTCCTAACCGATCTCTATCAGTCAAGGAAGTTTCTTTGGTGGTTCTCCATAGACCGCCATAATACAAATTATAAAACCCAAGCGTGCAAAAGTGTTTAAGGAGTACATACAGATGCAATTGCTGCCATAGGTGCAAAGCCAGATGACAGAGAGTACAATAAGAGTGGACGCAATCTGGGATACATACAGAGAGGATAGTCTGAAGTCATAGACTAGTGTGAAGCATGGTGAGACTGAAATACAACAAACACGAGTTTCTGCTAAAATACCAATGCCCAGGGGAACTCAGTGGCAGACATTCCTCAAAGATTTTCAAAACAAGGACGAGCTCTTCCAGTTCAACGTCCAGGACCTTCTGAGAAGCACAGCTGATTCACAGTACCAACTGCTTACAACAAATTCCGACCTAATACTCAGCACCAAACCAACAGATGTGTCAGCATTGCCTTCATGCCTACAGAAAGAAGCTGGCACGAGGATGATGCTACATTTGCAACATGCAGCTGCTCAGGGTCACACCAAGGCTTACTTTAGAACAGTTGTCATTGTCGTGGTGGTTCTAGCAGTCAGCGTCTTTCACGAGCAAGGTCTCTAAGTGTTGTGGATTGGATTTGCATCTGGAAAAACTATAAGGATATCCCTTTCCAACAAATCTCTCAAAATCTTGGGCCGCAGAAACGTGAAGCCCTCCTACACTTCCATGTAATGACAGGTTGTGATGTTGTCTCAGCAATGTTTGGGATTGACAAACAAATTGCATGGAGTGCTTGGGATGCTTTCCCTGAGGTCACCAATACTTTTATTGTCATCACTTATGACTCAACTACCCTAACACTTGACTCACTTCTTTTACGACACCTTGAACGCTGGACAGTTCTAAAGTACAGTAAGAACTGTGAATGGAGCAGGAAACCTTCTGTTTGCCCATGGCCTGAAGACTCTGGAATCACTACCACCAACACAGCAGGCTTTATTGCAACATGCTAAACTTTCCCTGCTCAATGCAGCTTTTGTTTGGAAACAGTCTCTTGGCAAAAAAACCCAGATAACAAACCCATATCTATGAGGTTGGGAATGGAATGCCAGAGCTACAAAATGAGTGCCATATTGGACTGATTTGGAAGATATAGGCCATACGGCCATACGTCTCCATTGTAGCTGTGTTGTTGCCTGCAAAGGCAATTGTAAGTGCCATCGATCTGTACTTGGCCGGTGTACCACATTGTGCAAATGTGAAGGTGCCTGCACGAGCAACGACTCTTAAACTTGACATTTCATCTTTCTCAATATCTAGTTGCTTTATAAGTATGCATACAATGATACAAACTAGCAGCCAGCAGTATTTGGTAGACAACTCTGCTCATTCAGTTGCTAATAAAGTATCTACGTTTCTATAGTCTCAGTCTACAAGTATTGTCACTGTCCATTGGAAAAGTCCCATTTTGTGCGAATCTGGTTTCAGAAAATGGTAATTTTGGAAATTTGTGAGGCGAATCGCATCGATATACCCATTAATTAAACAAAGTAACTTCTACGACGACAAACATAAATTTGAGTTATTTGAGAATGACATTTGCTTTGAAAGTATCATTTTGCATTAGAATTGGCGTCAAAACATAAAATTAACACTAGAAATGAACTTCTCACCCCCAAAATATTGAAAGTGTAGTATTAGAATTCGTTCTGGTGATAATAACAGCCGACATATTTTCGGCGGCGGCTGTATTGGATTTTGCGCGTAACAATCACCAGGGGGTCAGCACACTTTGTTTGCGGTGTTTTTTTGAATTCCCTTTGCTTATACCTAACAGCGTACCAAATTGCAAAAACTTGTCACAAAGCGCCCAATTTTTGAAAATCTGCGCACATTCCCTCCCCGCTAGGAGATACGAAGGAATAGGAATACAATGTAGGCCTATAACAACACTTACAGACAGTATAGATGTAAGAGCCTCTAATAGGCACACTGTAGGTAGGCATGCGATGCATTTTGACTATTGAGTGACTATATTTTAACTCGTTTTCGTCAGTGCTATGGAAATGGTTGTCGAATCATGGGCGGTGCATCCCTGAAAAAGTGGGGGGCTAAAGCTCCCTCATCCCCCTGTGCTGCACCGCCTATAGACCATGTGCGGCGTAGCACTGAAAAAAGTGGGGCTTTAGCTTTAGACGCGTCGTCTGCTTCTATGGAATGATGTTGACTATAGTAAAGGGAATACCGGCCACGCGGGATCTCGTTTGTCTGGTGTACTCCTCTGTCGAACCAATTCTTTTTATTCAACAAAATCCCACCATTTTACAAAATGCATGTGTCGAGTGGTGCACACGGTTGGATAAATCCTTCACCAGCAGCTCTACTATGTTGGTATTATACGTTTCCCGAAGGGTTGTTCAATCTCCCCTTCATGGAGCTGATCGCATCGCAGTGGATACCATGTACTACACCACTAATGCAAGTTTTCTCGCATGTCTTCAGAGTCCACCATAGGATGTCTCAATGTATTACCCGGTTTATGTACCACATGATACCAAACCGACCACAGGTACGTTGTAAATTTTTAGATACACCTCCCACGTAGGGGAAAGAGGCAATGGTTTTCGTACGTTCACGGTTGTTCTCCTGTTTCGTTGTCGCATTAGTGATCAGTCACAAAAAACTTGTGTTGAATGAGCAGCTCACAGGTGTGTACCACACGTGTGTTACATTCGCACTCTCTACTTGTATACCTCTCTTCCCACTGTCACGTGTATTTCACTCTTTATTTCGCTATCTATATGTTCATTTCACTCATTGCCTGATGATGAGACATACATGTACATTCTTGAAATATAGCGAGTGTCTTAGTTTCTTTGTTTGTTATGTAGGCCTATCTCGGTGTTTTACTTCATACCTGCACACCTGCAGAATGGAGACTGTTGCAAAATTACGAGTATCAAGCTTGCACACAAAATGTGTAGTCGTGTTTTTAACGATATATTAATAAAGCATAAAAATGGTTCCAGGTGATCAGTGGAATGGGCCCACAAGCTTGTCCTGCATGAACATGTCTGGTACAAATTGTATCAGTCCGCCTGCAATTCTTTTTTTATTATGTAATACCGCAAGAGTTTGTGTGAGGCCTCGAACTCAAACTTGGGTGAAATATGGGCCTAATGCCAAACATTTTCTACCTTGGACTAAGAGGTAATTACTATTCAGTCATTACGTTTTGGTTTGGTGGATTAATGAATCTAAATGGGCGTTTGCAAAAGGTAATCAAATGCTGACGTAGTTTAGCACTAGAAGCCAATAGCAATATCGAATCCATAACACACGTCATCATGGACATAAGTGCGGAAATATCCGTTACTGCTGTCCACACTATTGGTCCTAGCAACGGAAACAGCTCTGCAGCAGTTGTACTTATGATGGTCGAAGGGACGACGCATATTGTTATTGCAACCAGTAGTCGCGCCACAGATTTCGTGTATTTGTCTCTTTTCTTATTACTTATCACGCTGTACGTAGGTGCAGCCCACGTTAAGTGTGGCTGCATTGGTACTACGAATCGGAGCTGCCTCCTCACAGTCATCACTGTCCATATGTACAACAGATAAGACGCCACCAGTGGTGAAATTACGTTAACTCCAAGAAACGTTGGTGTAAAAATGTCACTGCTCATTAGTTGCGCCAAGCAGATTGTGTTGTTGGGAACCGAATAGTCAAAATCAACTTCTATGGCAAACTGACAAACAGGCGTCACAGATGCAGCTACAAAAGCTATGCAAAATGAGAAAGCATGGTGTCTCTTCGTTAGCATAGGGTACTTTTTGTACCATATTGTAGCGAAGAAACGGTCAAAGGCTATAAGCGCGTGAGTCCAATTTTGTGCAGCTAATGGTAAAGCATAAGCGTAGTACACCAGTGAGTATAAAGCAGGTTTCTGGCACAACCATACAAGGAATTCCTCAGAGGCTAATATACTGAATATTGCAATGTCCAGTGGTATAGTTATTAAACTGTGACAAATATTCATAAATAGTATGGACTTAACGAGTATGCCTGACGAGTTGTTTAATATCTTGTGCTTTCTCAGCAGAAATAATACAGGGAAGTTTGTAAACACAGACGCCACTATGATAGAGAGTTGAAGGATGACAACTGTCCACTTCCAGGCGACAAGAAGTTGCTGTGAAGAGTCGTCGACTTCCCGCTCGCTGGTGTTGCTTGTGTAGTTGGACATTGTGTAAATCACCTTTAAAAGACGAAAACAACACTTAGAAATTTATCGGAAAAAACCCAAAACGTTTTCAAAATGTAAGTTTGTCCTTTGAAGATCGTTTCAAAATGTTAACGGAAATGCTATGGACTATTTTGGTGTAACCTCAGTGATTATCGTCATATCAAATCAGTTTTTAGCCACAGTAAGATAAAAAACCGGACCATTGCCGCACAAGTAAAAAAGTTCATGTTGAATTCAACGTTTCGCCTTTTCATTAGACATCATTAGGATCATATTTACAACAGTTTAGGACAACAGGTGCCAACATCCATAAAATGAAGTGAGAGACTATTGACTATATTCCCTGTATCTCTCACTTCAGCTAATTCAGTTAATATTATCTGCAAATCCCTAATAAGGAGTTACTGTACATTAAAGAGTCATGTACAGCTAGTAGATGAAACCTTCAACTACCTTGAAAGTCTTTCACTGTAGAAATCAAGTATATAATTCCAACTGAAAGCACTTGATTTTAATTTGAACTGTAGATTAAATCGCAGTCGTATTCTGATTTGTTCCTTCATTTCTATGACTCAGTGACTAAAGCATGATAGAATTAGGTTGCCATAATGAACGCCTGAAATAATATGTACAGGTAATATTTCTTAATGCCTTGGGTTTATTGTTATTTCAATAGATTAACAAATGAATTTAAATAATCCAAGAAGTGTTCTTGTAATTCTGTCATTGAGATTCCCGCTTCCACTCAAATTTCAACTATATAAGTGATTAAATTAGAAGGTGACATCCTTCCTACTCACTGCTGAAAATGAAAAAAATAAAACTGTAATACTTTGTATTAGGCTTTATTATCTGTGATACACTGGTCTTTACATCTTGTTGGCAAAAACAATTTAGTTACGCCAACAAATGGAGTTGAAAAGAATTATCATATGAAGCAAGCAAAATTTTGGAGGGTTGACTGCGTATAGCCATTGCAATGAGCAGCTGTCTGCCTGATCTGACATCAGAGACGGTTATGTAACCACATATGCCTGTTCTCAGAATTGATTCGGTTGAAGTCGAATAAGCTCTTTCCCGCTGGGCGCAGTTTTCTAATTTACCAAGCTGTGCGGACAAGATCTGCCCTGCGCAACTGATTCACACAATGCTATTATTTCTGTTGAAAAGCAGTTGCTTTGGTGGGAAACTACCTGTACAGTGTATGTCCTTAAGGCAGAGGATGGTGTATTGCATGACCCTCTGTTTGAAAGAAAAGAGAAGATCCCGTCGCTTCCCCAACCAACGGTGACTGATTGAATAAAACCCATGTTGTCTCCCGTCATTTTTACACTTCGCGTAGAGTTTTGTCAGTATATTCGCACTCTGAATTAATTATGGGTTCATGTTAATGATCGAGATCCGCCTTATTTTTAAAATAATTGGAGCTTCTTCGCACAGGAATTGCCGTTTCCTGGGCAACCGCGGCACTAATATTTGCCATAGTCTTTAGTTCACCGTCCCCAGCCAAGTCAACACCGACGTGGCTGAATTCTTCTGTCGAACACCAGAAAATTCGTACCCTCAGCTAACTTCACACTGGGCACGGAAAATGTTTCGTGTCAGTCCTACGGCCAACTCCATGATCTGGGAACAAAAAAATATGTTCCTAACTAACTTCAAATCTTACAGGCTCGTTACCAACCAACTCCACAGTTTTGGCCCGACTTGTTTAACAAATGATAGCCCCGGGCCCATAATTCAACAATCTGACCCCGGATGCAACTCTGCTATTACTTGTAAGTCGTTACCACGAGATAGTTTAGTCGTTAAGACAATGAGACTGTTTCAATATAAATTTACCTAAACATCATTCAACAAAGAATGGACTCACCGGAGACAGCCCAAGAGTTGTTATCTCTGCGGCGAAGGATGTTAAAGTTGAGTCTCCGATGAGTTGCCAGTAGTCACTGGTACGGTGCGCGGCTTTAGACGCTCTGCGGCTGGGTTAAAGATCTTTTATAGGCCTAACTATCCCCAATTCCCGTACCAGGATGAATTTCAAAAATAACTTGACTTGGCTGCGTCAGATGTGATATGCGACGTTGATGTTGAAATTGCGCCATATTTTTTATGTTGATTTCCTTTGTTGGTTTATAATTCATATATTGCAATGTAGGCATCCAGGGGAGGCTTGGATGTATTTGTGACTGTAGAGTCGTCAAAATTTATCCATTCCCATGCTGACGATTTAACACAGCATGTGTAATGACCACCCGTCGTGTTTCTTCCATGGTGTTCAATGTATTTCGATACAACGAGACAGCAAAAAGCGTTGTAACGAGAAAGCTTACTCGGTATCACGAGATAGATAAGTCGTTATAACGAGAAAATCAACGATATTTTGTTTTTCAGTTGGCCCTGTTGCTCCCGCCGTATAAACCTTTACCACGCACAAGGCATTCATAGCTCAGTCATCAAAGACCCCTTACTACGAAACCTGAAGTATTCTGAACCACACACAGGCACAATCTAGCCTAGGAGTTTTTGATGTGTGTGTTGTGCGCATTGGCAATTTAGTGTTCTGTGGCCTGTGAAATATATGTCACTGTTTTGTTTTGCCGCAAATAATTAAGAAATAAATCAGATGAAATAAATAAAACTTACCTTACTCGAAAATGTAACAGATGAGTTGTTTGTTTCCAACTCTTGGTTTATCCTTTAACAACCACGATGTCTGCACTAAACTGTGATGTAGGCCTACTCGTCCGATCATGTACATGCATGTGCTACAAAACAGATAATTCAGTGCAAACTGTTCGCCAAACCTTTAAATACTTGTTGTTAATTGAACATATTCCGGATGCAGAACGGCGGCTCGCGGTTCTACGCCTTCTTCACTGACACATACGTAACTGTAATACGAGATGAAGGTAATAATAGGGCTATTTGACAATCTTAGCATTACTAGAGGGCGCACGTGTACTAGTGGTGATATATTAAGCAGCCTCGATTTCGCTCTTTAAATATATAGTGAAATGGCTTACAGCCGTGCCAACTGAATGTAAGATTGCTTGAAAAGGGTGCTTCTCCGAGAGGAAGTAAGCATGACCTGATAGAAACGTAAGGTTTGTGATTATTTCAACGATTATTACATGTTTACAATACTGATGCCTGTTAACTGAGGTACTGGCCGATGTCGACTTCGCGGCAGTCGCCAGTCGGGTTAATCGTTGACGTTGTTTATTGTGATGTGTGTTACGATACTTGACGTAGCGCTGGGGATCTTTTGGTACATCAAAGCAGTATTACTAATTTTTGGAATGATTTTTAACAGGTTTATCAGAGACAGTTACGTCAATCAGTGCTGAATGTTTATGCTGTCAGCTCGATATTGGTTAGTGAGATAAGATTACAATCCAAGCCCAAAGGGTTCGTGACAAATATCCATTAGACTATTTGTTTACTCATATCCGATGTCGTCCGGAAATCTATTAAACGATGACATGTAAATATGTCATGTCTGTTTTCACCTGATCTTTGGTTTTTAGGTTTGAGGGCTAGCACCGTGCAGAGGAGATCAACGCATCGCTTCTGCTGCAACCGTACATGCACCTGTATGGACAAAAATTGATTTTAAGCAGTTGACTGCAACTAACCAGCAAGATCTTCCCATACAGTGCAGATTTGTTGTCAAAGCCTGCTTTCTATATCGGAGACAATGAACAAAGCCTTTGAAAAGGGTCAACTATTTTTAAAGAAATGTATATGAGTTGTTTTGTTAATTTACTTATTCAGGTCCTTAGCGGGCATAGGGGGTTGAAGTTTGGTGAAACTGAACGTGTGGCAATAACAGAAGTGTCGGGGAAAGAGCATGGTGAGATAATTCTTAACCTTCATGAAGTTCTTTCGAGTGTCATAAAACTGTTTTGCTATCCATTGTAAACCCATAAAATATGCATTTTCTGAATTCTCAATGTCTGGACAGTATTAACTCATACCTTGAAATGTTGCAAGTCGTTAAATAAATTCATATGACTGACATTTTTTTCTGAAAATTTGATTTGTTGCTGTGAATATACGAGTGGGGTCGTATTTGAACATACATTTTGTATTATTCTTGCTGCCAATACGCAAGCAATGGTGCCTTACGATTTTAATTACTCTTAAACAAAAAAGATTATACATCATTTTTAAATGACCCAAGTCTTCAAATCTTCTATTAGAAGGAAAATAAAAAAATCTGAGAAACGGTTCCCTCAGCCTTAGACCAGAAGTGTGCTTGACAGACCCATTAATCTGTAATCAGTGTTTAAAATTTCTGAAAGTATCAAAATTAAAAAGCTTGAAAATGGGTAACAAGAATGTGAAGTTGTCTCAAATAAATTGCATATTTTGCAGACAAAGTGATGCGATTAAGGAACTGTTATGGCTAGGAATGAAAATTAAAGACACATTTTGATACAATACTAAGTATATACAACCTTGCTTTCTGGAAATAGCAATTATTTAACTTTATGTGAAACTGTAGAGCAGTTACCATATCACATTTTTGATAAACAGGGGCAATTTTTTTACCCAGCCTGAAGTGCTTAATTATTTATGTTTCAATATTTGTACCAAGTTCAGTGACATCTGTAAGGCGACTTCAAGCCGCCAAATAGACGAGCTTTGCCCCCCTTCTCTTCCCACAGCATGCCCACACACCAGCAGTGCTGCATGGCACAATGTACAAGCAAGTGGCCCTGGAGAAATGTGAATCACAGTACTAAGTTACCAAAAGAAAATGTGCCAGTGGTTTGTTTGTGGGTGAAGAGGAACTATATCTGACTGCTACCCCAGCCAGCCTCGTTGGTGAGGATGCCCTGTCATGTGCCTACAACAATAGCTTAGTTCATTTCCTGGAAGAAACATGAGGGACTGAAGCTAAAGAAGACCTAGGGACACTCTGGTCTAGTTCAGGGTCAGATTTGGGGAACAAAGCGAGTCAAGTGATATGCTGCTGTGTTTACCTTCAAGAATCTAATTGTGGATGTTATTGAGGCTGAATGAGGTTACATGATGGATTGCCAGTGCCGCAACTGAATCTTTTTCAAGCCCTTTGATCTACAGGGTTTTAAACTAGATCCCATTGAAATGAAAACCCAAAAGCATCTGGTATAAATACCTGTCCGTTCTCACTGAGTGATATTAACTTTTCCTGTCAGAAGAAAGGGTTTGTAATAATGGTAAAAACTTTTCAATTTGGTACACATTTTGCGGAAATGACATTCAATGACTGTATCGATTGTCTTGTTGTCGGTAAAAAGCGCGTTAATGTTACACTTTGATGGTCAAATAAATTTTTCATCAACAGGCAAGTTTGTAACTAATTATTCAAACCATAATATTTCTTCAGTTTTAAAGCCCCATAAAGTGCAGTTGTGCTGCTTCTTTATAGGCTGAAATGATTACAGGTGGTTACACTTTCGAATTGTCATTTTCCTGTTTACCAATAGAATTGTCCGGCGATCAAAATGAATTGTTCCCTTTGTTTGCATTTGATTTGTTTATGCGTGTAACTATTTTAGAGCTTTCTTAAGAAAGACTTTGAACAATTGTGTTAACTTGTCGATAACAAAAGTTCTACATGCAAGCAAAGTATGTTTTCAATCGTAGCTACATGTAGCTGGATAAGAATCTGCTATGCACAGGATTCGAGAATAAAAAATAATCATGGTATTTAAAAACAAAATGGCAGTGTGAACAACTACATACATACAAAGAAACATCATTATTTTTTAATAGTAATTGCAATTTTCACATAGGGATATGAAGGGCTGACTTTCTGAATTGAGAGGTTCAATTCTTTCAGGTTATTGCTCAAGAACTACTTTTCACTTCGACGAAACATGAAATAGTCGGTAAAGCGGCTGGTTTCAGTCATTTTCTCTCACCTGGAACAGAATAGCCGGAGAAATATTAGCAAATTATAAAAGAAAACACAATACAAAACTACTTTTGTAAGGCAAAACTTACTTGATATTTCGTATTCATGATTATATATAGAAACTAATAATCTTTGTACCCAAGCCTTATTTAAGATCTGAATTACAATATATGAAACAGTCTAAAAGTGATATAAGAATGTGTATTTTTCATGACACCTAAAATGTGCTTCTGATCTCAACAAATAAAATTCATTTTAGATGTCAATATTTATTCCAATTCAATGTTACGAATTTACTGAATAGCTCATCCATGTTAATTCGGTAACTAATCTGGTAGTCCTGGGGGTGGGGTCCGCTATAAAGTAAGGAAACTCACTCATTTTGAGAATTTTGTTGGACATAGCATAGTTTTGAGCGGCACGGCAGCACTCCCGCAAAGGACAATATGTGAATATGAGTTGCTAGCCTACCATTCAGGTTCCGGTTGAGTTTCTTAAGGAACACACTTATTTCCTTTGAGCAAACCCGTTATTCAGTGGGGTAACTGGTGCGGATATCATCACTGAGAGATGTCGATAGAAAGTAATTGCTAAAACTTACCAAGTAACGTGATTATGAAGTATCTCAATCGAAATGCATAGAGCACACACTTTTTGCCACTTGGTTGACCCTTTTGACCGCAATTCTCCACATCTGTAGTAACCTTAGGTCTTTTGGGAATTTGTGACCACTTGCCGAAGGTTTGCACCCGGGAAAATAGCATTAATAAGACGTATTTTGATTGCAATTCCGTCTTTTTGCCAGCTGTTTACATGCAGACAGCGACCACCACTAGTACAGCAGCGACAGCGCGTCGAATCGCCCAATTGCGTGTCATGGTTATGTTTCATTTTACATAAAAAAACACAATTTACAAACGTCCGCGTTTTAGTCAGGCTATGCACCTGAGACTGAAGAGCCTATATAACCTACTGATCTAACATCTGGACAGAATATTCGTAAAACATTAAACAACTTACAGATTTAAAAGGGCTTGTAATAGTCGACTTAAATGGACGACACGCTTGAAGACATTTATGTTTGTCAGCCTAAACATCCTACCGGAAAACAGGGCTAACCAGAGACTTCCTTACACACCACAAGGTGGTAGTACCAAACTTTCGTGCCTGAATGTTTGTACTTACAGTGATGTTATCTGCCTCAATAGTTTTCAGGCTTCTTTGCAGTCTGACGTCTTGTCGCCCCTTCTTCGTAACGGCTAAACCAGGATTCTCTTCTACTCGCCGTACACTAACTAGATGGAGGCTTAGCTTGATGTCGTCCGATGGCATCCAGCTTCCTTGACTCGTTTCGACCCTAAACCATAACGGTCTCCACTGGTGGGTCCACAGTGGCGGCCAACCCACTGTGCACCCCTGAGGCCTCCAACTTCCTTCATTCCGACGATATCACAGCGAACAAGATGTCCTCTCAGCTGTCTCGCCCAGTCTTTTCACCGCAGCTTTCTTCCTTCCCCCTCGCACACCAAGCTTCTCCAGCAACCACCATACAGATCTTGCAGGGAATCCTCTACATCCCACCTTTACAGGAAACAACCAAGTTCGTCAGCCTCGAGCTCTGCATGTCTCCGCCAACTCGCTATACGTAGATAACTTCCTGTCATGGGCCCCTTCCTCCCAAGGCACCGTAAGCTCTATAATCACTATAAATTGATGAATATCCGCCCACAGAATGATGCCAGGCCGCAGTGATGTTTCCACAATACTCGGGAACACAAGCTTTCTTCCCAGATCTACTCTCATTTCCCAGCTTACTCCTTACAGGATGCAAGGCTGCTGACGTGACTTCTTCCGTATCTCACCTTCCCTGGCTGACGAATTGTATGTGCTGTCTGTTTGCCCTAGGCTGAGTTGCTCTTGTCTTACGCTCACCATCTATGATATCTGCAAGGGTCTTCAGTACTTGGTCGTGACGCCATCCGTATCGGCCCTGCTGCAGTGCCATCTTGCACCCTGATAAGATGTGGGCCAATGTACCTCTTCCTCCACACATCTGGCAGGCTGGGTCATCCACTAGGCCCCAGCGAAGAAGGTCTGCAGGCGATGGTAACACGTCGTAAACCGAGCGAAGTAAAAACTGGACACACAATGGCTACATACTCCACACGTCTGCCCACGATATCTTCCTCTCTTCCACCTGGTGTATGCTCCCTGCTGGCTTAGTTGGACTGCCTTGGCTGTACGGGCATCCTCCTCTGCTGCTCTCACCTCAGCTTGGACCATCTCCCTCCGCTGCCTCTCACTCGCCTTCTCCCAATGTTGGAACTGGGATGTCCCCAACCCCTGGCGTCCTACGCAGGTGCTACCAATTATATCTCTGATCTGTAACAAACTCTCCGCCTGACTCAGAGATGTGTCTGCTGACCAACGTCTCCCTGATCTCGCCATGACACCAGCATCCCTCACCTTTGGGTCTCTAGAGTCACGTAATGTGAGAACCAGCCTGCCCTACTTTAAACTTTAAACTCCTCTGTGATTGACCCTAGAGGTAGCTGTAGCTCTGCTGTTCTGCTATAAAGACCAACCTGTGTGAAGCTTCTTGGGACTTCCAACCACTTCCTTAGCCACTTGCTTACTATTCTCCCCAGGCACTCTACTGCCGATATCGGGATGTCATACAGCATAACACCCCATGCTGCTCGAGGTAACAGCCCGTGGTGGTAAATCCATGCCTTGTACTTGCCAGGAAGACCGCTTTTCTCTATTCTCTTCAACCACTCCGTCACCTGGGTCTCCATCTGCTTGATGTTGTTCTTGTCGCACAGGAGATCATCGTACCATTTACCTAGGCACTTGATGGGGTTGTTAACAATTGATGGAATTTCTTCGCCTTTAATGGTCAAGGTAAATCTGTTGACCACTTTCCCACCTCTCAATATCAGAAGTCTCGATTTTCTGGGTTTAAACTTCATACGAGCCCACGTTGCAACTTCATCTAGTGCTGCCAAAACCCACCGAGCTTGCACATGCGTCACCGTAGTTATTGTCAATTCATCCATAAATGCTGTAATTGCAGGCACCACGATACCGTGAACAGCGTTTACATGCACAATGTCTGCATACTCCTTAAGCATGAATTAAGAAGAGAACAGCGGGACAAGCAACGTGGATTAGTTTATTGTAACACTGGTTATAGACAAAAAAGAATAGATAAGAAGACTAACCACATTGGCCCCCGCCATTAATGTTGCATGGTCCGAGGCGGCATCTAGCGATTCACCTTCGACATCTTTCTCATGAGCTCAAAGAAAAACTTGTAACCTTTCTCAATTGAAGTCTTGGTGTGCTATTTCACACTAACAAAGACAAGTCTTTACACCAGACTGAAAACGCCATTGTGACTTCCTAAGCAAGGAGTCTCGTTTTCGATGATGTGCAACACTAGCGATGCACTTCCGTGCGAGTAGGGACGCGCTGAGCGAGATCAAGTACGTCACGTTCCGTCACGTTCTGAGAATACCTTATTATTTGGTTGTTTCTTTTTTGTGTGGAGAATGTGTGTGTGTGTGTATGTGCGTGTGCATGTGCGAGTGCGCGCGCGCAAGTGCGTGTGTGTGTGGAATTCCGAGTTCGTTTCGGAGCTGCCTCAAGAATGGGCAAGTCGTCGTGTTTGTGGAAATTACTGATATACAAATTGGTCATCCGTTGAAAACGAGCAGATTTTATCCGGCCATGTCTACATTTAAAAGCAAAACTTTGCTTTACTTAAGTCAACATTGGTTTAGTTTCCCTATTGTTCCACGTTGACGCCCAAGTGAAAACTTTAGCCAATCAACGAGCGTCTCACAAAATTAGTTCATAGTTCGAAGTGTAAACACTCGACGATTTAGAACGTGATTTGAATACAATGAACGGGAGATGCGATGGATGCGATGGAGATGATCGCCAAAATGACAGCATCTATCCACATGGCCTCGACGTTTGATGGGATAAGCTAAGCATTTCAATTTATTCCATGCAAAATTTGTTGCAAAAGCTGACATCATCATTATATATATTAATATATACGATAGAGCCTATAAAGGAAATGGACAATTTTTCATCGAACGAGCTGGGGCTCGGATCCCTTCTATATACAGATGCCCTAAACGGGGTACTTTCTTGCTTTTGTCCAATCTGCATTTTCTTAATTGATAGAATATAAATAGGTAAATAAAACAACAAGAATGGATCACAGGCGCTTGGGTTTATCACAAATGACGTCACTCAATAATACATATAAGAAAACATAAAGGTTGGACACTCGAAATCTGTTTGCTCAGAATTTTCTACTCAAATGCGCATGGAACTCCACGAAACTAGCATCGAACAACTCTTAGAATACTTTCTTTCATTCGATCTCTTCAAATTTCCTTCAAGTGGTTATTTGGCGACAAAAATGCCAAAAGAATGCCAAAATCACAAATTCAAGGAAGTGATTCCGTGATGTCATGGCAGACGGTCTTTGCACATCCGGGTTTTTGACGGACGCTCCCGAGCTAAATCCGAAAGTCTAATTTCGCGCGACTTTCGCCGTCAATCCATCGACTACTTGATCATGTGAAGCAGAGAGCACTTTATTGCCAAATAAATGTAATTACTCACATATTTGTGTCAAATATAAATTATCCTGATACTGTATTGATATGCGAAGTTTTTTGTGTACTGTGATTTCTTATGAAGGTTTTACTTTTGGCCAAAACCATTGAGTTAACTCGTCGGCCACGCGCATTGTAATACTTGCACGGACTGCGTTTCCTGGCCGAGTGTGTGTTGTGCTTCAATCAAAAAAGTGCGTGATGTCAAGATGAGAAACAAGATACGCCAACTTATGTAATAAAATTCTAAGTTAAGGGCTAAAATGAGCCGTCAGTGGAATAAAGTTACAAATAATCATTAAAATACTAACTTTAACATTCTCAATTAGTTGAGTTTTGGATTAGAGTTATTGAATTTGAAATATAGGTTGCTTGCTCAAACTCGAAGTTTCACCTACGTCAGGCGTACAAGTTGAAGCACAACAGAAATCCGCCATGTTTATTATTTCAGGTCCTTGAATTCAGAGTTTTGAGATTGTTTTGGAAATTCCATCGCCAATTCACCACTCACGAAGACAGTTACAGTAATGGGATCTAGGAAAGATAAGGCTTCGAAGGTTTATGCAACACCAGACTGAGGGAGGTGCACGCAGATTTTATTTGGATTTTGGACAGTTGAAGTTGGGAGCCTCGGCTTGGCAAAGTTTCAGTGTCCAACCTTTATGTTTTCTTAGATATATATATATTTTTGAGTGACGTCATTTGCGATAAACCCAAGCGCCTGTGGAATGGATCAACTGAAATTTTCGCAAAAATGTATCATATTCATTACATCATATCTTATATGTCAATTGTCATATAGTGTTTGATTTTACTTTATTTCTGTTTCTGTTGACAAAGGAAGTTATTACATCCGATAATTTCAGTTGATCCATTCTTGTTGTTTTATTTACCTATTTATATTCTACATTTCGTGAAACAATAGTATCATTGGGAGGATCTGGATCGCCTTATTTAGTTTCAGATTTATTTTCTACCTTAATTGATAGTGAATGTCAGATTGAATACACTTTAGTCATCACTTTGCAAGAAAGTCAGCATTTCATATACTGTTAACGAAAATCCTTCTCCAACTGATCCTTCAAGTGTGGTAAATGCAAAGGTTACACTTGGTGAGAAAGCATCATTAAACTGGCTGCCAACTTCATAACAGCACGTTTTCTTATTTATTTAGCTGCAGGAGATTGCATTTCGCGCGCCAGCATTTCCAAAGCCATGCGCATTGTCAAAGAATTATAAAATAATCTGTCTAAGAATTATATCCTCTGATAGAAATCTTCAAAAGAGGAATCACCGGGTGGTACTCACGATGTCAAATACTAGCCTTTGTGCGTTCAAAATATCAGGTGAACCTTTTTAATAGATCAATTATTGAATAAGTTAATTTCAACGCGCAGAAAGATACTCGTTTAACTCTGATCTTTTTGGCGCTTCTTACTCTTTTACTCCACTTGCTTTCATTTCAAGTTTCTCATTTGGCTTCTCCGGCTGTCCCTCTCGTTCTTCCAATTCGATAACTTATTGAATTTTAACCTCCTTGCGGTGTAAATTGAAACTTACTTCGAAGCGATGTGGCTTCTGTAGTTACCCAGGTGTACGCTATTTTAGCCAATAAAATTGTCACAAAAGTGACATATAAATACCAGTTTTGTACCAGGTGATATGTTTGTACGGTGGCTGTAAAAGGACAGCACGGCAACTTTTTTTTTTCCGTTGCTAACTCAATCGATAGACTTACTAACCCTATCGATAGACTTATTAACTCTAGCGATATACTTAATAAGTTTATCGATAGACTTAAAGTGTAAATTGCAAGGTCTAAGTATGTTAAATTGTAATAACATTTTCAAGATATTGTTAGTTGGATATATCTTCTTCCAATTATCATGTTATTGTGTCTGAGTTACGTTAAAAAGCGAAAATTAAAAAAAATCCGCGAAAAGTTGACCTTTGACACCGTGACATGGTGTTGGGGAATTCCGACCACCGGTGTGCCCCCTAGTGGCAATTTTATTTTTTTACGCTTACCTTTGTATCTTCAAAAGTCCTGAACGGATTTTCATGAAATTTGGTATGTAGGCGCCTATTAGTGAGATGACGGGATCCTCCTGTTTTCGCTTGGATTCGACGTAGTTCGCGCCACCTAGTGGCCATTTTTACTGTTTTCGAGTCCACCCCTCTATCAACCAAACCGCTCAAAGGATGATTGTAAAAATTAGCATGTTTGTGCTTATTATGAAGAGGACGGTTGATGATAATGTTCCGACGAGTTCGACCACTGTGGCGCCTCCTAGTGGCAGTTTTGTTTATTTTTCGCCTGTGGCTGTATCTCCTAAACCGTTTGCAGGATCTTTATGAAATTTAGTAGGTATATTTATGTGGTGTTAACAACAGACAAAGACGACTTTTGAACAGATCCGACTACCGGTGTGCCCCCTATTTTTTTACGTTTACCTTTGTATCTTCAAAAGTCCATAACGGATTTTTATGAAATTTAATATGTAGGCACATATTAGTGAGTTGATGCTATCCTTCCGTTTTCGGATGGATTTGACATAGTTTGCGCCACCTAGTGGCCATTTTTACTGTTTTTTTGCGTCCACCCCTCTATCAACCAAACCGCTCAAAGGATGACTGAAAATTGGCATGTATGTGCTTACTATAAAGAGGACGGTTGACGATGATTTTCCGACGGCACCTCCTA
>NMRA01000196.1:7025-18435 GCA_002633005.1 Phoronis australis | reverse complement strand
GGGGCCCAAACCAATGCGCCACTGTCTACAAATAATCAAAGACCACACATTGTTGAGTGATTTGCGTAAGTGCAACAAGTCCCATTTTTTTATCACTGAAACTGGTACTTATCCACGGCAGAAAAATGATTCATCAGTGGGGACGAGAGCGCCTGGGAGTGACCGGTAAAGCTACTGAGCTTAAAATTAAAAAAGACCAAGTAGTAATTCGCGGTAGCATGATGCATATTTATAATATTCTTACCAGTCTCTAACATTCTGTCGCAACTCCTGCGCACCTTCTGCCCGTTGATATTCACTGCACGAACCGGCTGGGGCTGGATCGTCGACAACCGGAGCAAGGGAATCGAAGGAAAACGGTTCTACTAGACAGAGAGAAGGTGTGAGCACAAATTGTTTCTATGGGGTCTGTTGCCTCCTCCTCCACATCCGAAACGTCAGAATCGTCTGAAAACTCCACCTGACCCTCCCTGTATCTTTCAAAATATTCTTCATCTACGCTGCTGTACTCACTGGGATCCATATTGTGTTCTTTGTGTTCCCCAAACCACGTCACAGATGTGTAACGAAGGAAAATGGCGCCGTTTCTATTTTCCGTTACAACAATGGCGTTACAACGCCACGGCAACAAATATGTAAATAACTTTTTATAGCGACGTACAATTCAGTTAATGTTAAGCATATANGCAATAATAATTATAAACATGAATTTAGAGCATATTGTTGTTCAGATTGGTTGAGACCTTGCAATTTACACTTTAATATCTCTATCGATAGACGTACATGTAGAAACTCTATCGCTTGAGTTACGATATCGAGGTTGCTACCTCGGTTTCAAATTAAAAGGGAGGACCGAAACGAGCATACTGTCGATTTATGGAAGCTAGGACTTACTCAAAATGAAATAATAAAGGTACTCATGCGTCGTTTTGGAGCGTCCTTCAGCACATAGCAATTGATCTATTGCAAGCTCAACCCCTTGCAAAAAGTCACGTGACACCGGACAAACATACATGATATCAGATGTAAATGCGCTGTCACTTAACGACGTTCCTGGTGGAATCGATGAGTGTTTTTTGTAATCTCCGAAAACACTTCGACAAAGACAACAGGCAATCCTTTTCAGTTGAGAATCGTACGTTCATGATTTGAGAATTTGTAAAGGCAACGACGAAAAAATAAGTATTCGAGGAAAAGTATTTCGGAGCCAGCGAAAATCCGGAGAACCCAACACGGGGTTCACCTTCACCTGAAAACTGACAAGGCCACTGATGCGATATGTTCATGTAAAGCTGGGTATGTACCTTAAAGTCGAATTATCTGTACGGTGCCATAGATTTCAGGATATCTCGAACAAAATCAGTGAAGATTCGTCAATATTTTTTTCAGCCGTATACTAAATTCCGCCAAATGCAAAGTAGGTCACAACTGATGGGATTATCCGATAGCAATGTTTATACTTTTCTAATCTTCTAGCGAAATATTTTGATTAAAAAATCAGGTTCATAGCTCAGGCACATACTCATCTTATCCTAGGCAAACAGTTAGATCCGGTAGGTGTAGGTGTGTGTCCAAGTCAAATTAGTGCATGGAATCGGCCGTAATTCAGTGCACCATAAAGACATTTAAATTAGGCCAACCTTCTGTTGAACTTCATATTTTTTGTAGTTTCATGAAATTAAGGTAGCTTTCATTTATTTTTAAACGTAGCATGATCACTAATCTGTAACATGATAACTAAATATGACAAGTCTGGTGAAATGGCAAAAAGTGGCCATTTATTAAAATGACTGAGATTGTTTTTAAAGCTTCATAAATCCAAGTATCATGTTTATACAACTACAAAATGAGCTCTCCTTAACTCTGTAGGCATAGTGTATACTATTGTAAAGGTTCTAAACAAAAAATAATTCAACTGTTTTTTTCGTGACAACAGCTCGAACGGGGTTTTGAGTATAGTAGTGTCTCTCCCTGCATGTGCCGATCGAATCTGTAAATTTTGCTGAGAAGTTCAGTTGAACGCCAGCCTACGGGTATATGAATAACAAAAATATACCTCTGCAACGAAACAGAATGATGCCCGTTATAGGTCGAAATAAATGAAAAATAATAAAAATGTCCTTTTAAAACAACAATTTTCGGGGACTACCGCTAGCTACTGTACTAGTGCTGAGATCCAGCAAATGCCGAGACAAAGGCGCCCAGACGAGTGAAACTCCGGAGTCAAAATCAGATAGGCCTATACTAGGACCTATAGCCACCAAACTGAAAAGTACGTGTTTAACTTTCAAGTAATCCAGCAACAACGGCCAAGCTTGTCTGCTCGTGTGACCGTCCACACAGTTTGATTCATCGTTTACACAGCCGACATCACTTTTTAGGGAATGCCAAAAATGTTACGGGATATTCTTCTCGAGCTGTGTAACGCCTGTCGGAAACACACACGCCATATCAACACCGTTTCACTATTCTTGTTGCACAATTTCTTGAGCTATAGACTAGAATAAGCTTTACCGACAACGTGTTGTTTGTCTGGTAAAATGACGGCTTGTAAACGCAGACGAAGGTGTGTCAAGAATCCTGTGTTTTGATTGTTCAGTTAAGCCTTCAGTCATAATCCTGGCGATAGGTCAATTGCGATTTGTTTTTGGCGACTCATGGACTTCGGTGCCATAAAAATATGATTTTGATGAAGTTGTTCATTTTATTTAAGAACAAGTCACGGGTTCAGGTCAGATGCACGGTATACATGTAGATTTATGCATTAGAAGTGCGACAAAACAACTTTCTTACGGCCAAAGCATCGCCAATTAACGTATTGAATCATATCGTGGTGGGGGATAAGAAAAAAACATTGAGTTTTGGATTTCACTTTTTCACGAATTCCAAGATCTTGGTATCTTTAATGGAGGCAATCTTGATAAAGAACTGTCTGATGGATATCATACAAGTAAGTACTTATACATATACGGACATGCGCATTTGAGTTTTTCGGGATTTTGTTCAGTGTATGAATCTACTTAAGTTTGACGACAAAATTAATTTAAAACTGTTTGGTGACGTTTCTTGCGACAGACCTTCAACTTACAGTAACAATACAGATCTGCTCGCTCACTGAACATGTTACATCTTTTAGACATATTGTTGATTAGTTTCGCATTACTGAACAAAAACCGTATAGGACTAGAGTAAAGGATTGGTGTCATTTTTAAAGCTGCAATTCGTAAAACCTTTGCAAAATATATTTATTTGTAACTATTTTCCAAGACGAGTGATAACGGCTGTCTTACAGTTTCCCTTGAAATCTTATCTTCACATTTACGTTACTAAGTAACCGTTGGGGTGAGCAGCCAATGTTCGGGCCTGTAGAACCGTTGCCATTCCAGACATAAATTTTTGTTGGGAAAGTGAGATTGTTGTGTAGTTACAAAACTATGTTGGTGTTGTTATTTTCCAGAAGGAAACTGACAAATTGTATCTGCTGTGGAATACACACAACACGTGGCGATACAGAAATATGTACTTGAATCACGGGAGGCCATTTTTGATGTACACACTTCCTGAAACGTACGTGGCAAGAGATTGTCTTTGTGCTGTTGACGAACAAAAAGGCTTACCCTGCCAACAAGAGTGTACCGTTAAATATGAGCGTCCCTGTGAAGACGACTTCTATGAGTTGTGTACTATGTTAATGGTAGAACACAGATTAGAAACGCCCAGAGGCAACAGACTTGTTCGTCCAGCTTATAGGCAAAGATTTTCACAAAGTGAGCATCCCTTTTCGTTTTCTGGACTCTTCTCTCATGACGAGTTCCTACCACCAGAACCTTTTAATTTAAATATAATCTCTCCATTGTCAATTATTCATTGTGTTTTATCCCATTCTCCCTCGGAGGTCTTTTAATTGTTCGTGACGTTTTCAAATAGTTGGTTCCGATGCTACATTGTGTGTTTATACATTAAAATTTTCTTGTCAGATGTCAATGTTTGCAGTGAAACGTAAATGGTTTTTATTTAATATTTATTTAGAGAAAAATAAATCTCTTAAATCCAGTAACTTCACATTACTCAATGACAACAAGTCTTGTAAATTTTCAATACATGTACTGTCGTAGATGGCAACTGTGTACAACCTCATTGAAACTGTGATGAACAGTGGGGTTCAAACATAACATGACACTTCGAAAATGGAAGGTATTGTCGATAGGTCAATTTTTCTGAAGTAACGAATCGTTGACTCTTAAAAACTATCTCATACGTAAGTGTACCTTGCTTATAGTTACCGCCACACTCTGTACACTGTATGTACAGTACTTTGAACTGAAAAATCCTCATATGTATATGTCGATTTCTAATATAGTCCTCATATGTATATGTCGATTTCTGATATAGTCGAGAACTCGAGTTCAGAGATTTTATTGAATGCAACGTGGCAAGGAACACAACAGACAGACATGAACAACAAATGCATCTTTTTGGCTAATAAACCAGCCTCCCGTTCAGTAACGCTAGGACCTCGCTAAAAACAAGACTTCGCGAGATATATTGCTCTGTATTTTAAATGAGATCACGTAGGTCCTAGAGTTACTGCACGCACGACAGTAGCATGCGAGGAGGGGGGACAACTGCATACAGGGGATGCAACTCGAAAACACGAAACTACTATACAACACCCCCACTTAGTTGCAGTGTTTTAAATACAAGGCGTATAACTTAACATACAAACAAAGTAACAAGCACAGTACTATGTCCCAACTCATTCCCACGTTCAACCTACACCTAGCATTGTACGCAGTACGTGATAAGAAGCGATCTCGAGACAGAGGTTTCTTTGTGTAAAATCATGAAACAGTTGTCGCAGGACTGCAGCCTCACGAGCATCTTCATAGGCAGCCATGTACTCAGGTTCAGCAGTAGACATGGCAATGACACTCTGACGCTCACTTTGCCGTGAGATTGGACCATTTGCATACATAAACACATGCCCTGAAGTGGAGTGTCGTGTTTCGTCGTTAGCCCAGCTAGTAGCCATGAGAATGACCCTGACTTGTAATAAAGTACATCGTGACCTGGAGTAGCTTTCAGATAAGGTATTGCTCGCTTAGCAGAGGTGAGGTGTGTCTGCACCGGTGTAGAAGTAATCTGCTTAGACCTATTCCAAACTATGGAAGCATGCACTCAAACCGACGCTGTGGTGCTGGACTTCTCCAAAGCCTTTGATAAGGTATCCCATCCTGGACTCTTGGAGAAGATCAGATACTACGGTATGGGGGGTGTCACCCACAACTGGATCCAGTCATTTCTATCCCATAGAGCACAGAGAGTCGTCGTCGATGTCGAGTTCTCAAATTCCTCCACAGGCCAATCAGGAGTGCCCCAGACCTCTGTCCTTGGCCCTGCACTCTTCATACACATCGCGAGTTAAAGACGTGAAAGCCCAGTTCAAGGTATGACTTGAGAAGGTCGACAAAGATGGCATACCCGGAAGGTTCAAGCTTTGGTGCTATCAGTTCATCTTGCTCCCGAAGCTTATGTGGCCACTGCTCGTCTACGACGTCACGTCATCCTCAGCTGAAGAAATGGAAATGGTAGCAAGCCGATTCATTCGGAGGTGGCTTGGACTACTCGCGTCATTCAGCAACGTCGGACTATACTGCAAGTCGTCAAAACTTGTCCTGCCAGTCTCATCTGTGTTAGAAGAATACAAAGTTACCAAAGTCCGAGCCAGCATCACTCTGCGGAATACATCTACCCAGGCCTTCAGGGGATGCAGTATCCAGTCACACCGGAAAAAAGTGGTCCACCACCTTGGAGATCAGTGAAGCAGAGAGTCGGCTGAGGCACAGGCAGTTAGTAGGAACAGCTTGCCAGGGTAGGCAAGGGCTGGGCTACAAGACCGGTAAGCCAGCAGGGGAAAGATCTATAATCAGGGAGGTTAGATCATCAGAGAACGAAGAAAGGTACGCCCGAGCAGTCCAGATGGGCCAACAGGGAGCATGGACCAAGTGGGACAAAGTATTACAAAGGGAATTCAAGTGGACTGATTTGTGGAAGATGTCTCCTCTGAAAGCCAAATTCCTCATTAGATCTGTTTACGACGTACTGCCTACTCCCAGCAACTTTGCTACTTGGGGCCTTGCTGACAACCTGAGCTGTATTCAGTGTGGACGAAAAATGTACGTTAGAGCACATCCTATCATCTTGCAGCGCGTCTTCGGCATCAGAAAGATACACATACCGACAAAACCAGGTAATGAAAGTTTTTGCAAGGGTGTTGGTTGACGAGGTCAAGAGCAAACCGGAGCCGAGAAGCCACCGCATCGAATCCATCAATTTCATTAGAAGTGGTGATGAGGCGAGTAAAAGGAAGAGCCCAGCGCAGAAAGGCATCCTGCACACAGCCAACGACTGGAGAGTGTGGGCAGACCTTGCCGGTCACCAGTCATTCTTCCCTCAACACATTGTCCAGACGACCCAGCACCCCGACTTGGTTATTTACTCGGACAGTTCCCACCAGGTCATCTTGATTGAGCTCACTATCCCGTGGGAGAGTAGGGTGGAAGAGGCACACGAGCGAAAGAACTTGAAGTATGCAGACCTTAGGAATGACTGTCATGTTAACGGCTGGAGATGTTGGAGTTTTCCTGTGGAGGTCGGCTGCCGGGGTTTTCCGGCCAGTTCGGTCATTACCATGGCGAGGTGTCTTGGCGTCTCCGTGTCGGGAAAGAAGGCTCTCCTACGCGACGTAGCCACTGAAGCTGAACAGGCTTGTTGGATTTGGATGAAATACCAACAGCAACACCATCAACAACCGTCACACAGAGCCTGATCAACTTTGTTGTCCCGCCTACTAGAGATGGTCTTTGTTTAAGGACGAAACCATTAAGGACAGTAGGAGTCCAACTGAAGATGGCGGTTGAGTGTAAGTTCATAAACGACCTTCTTGACACCGTTCTTTCTAATGTCCGGCTTTTTGCTGATGATGCAGTTCTCTACAAACCCATTGTTCCCCCCCACGATTGCCAAATTCTTCAACAAGACTTAGACTCCCTAGCCTCTTGGGAAAACTCCTGGAAAATGAATTTAAATATCTTCAACTGCAATGTTCTTCGTATCCACAGAAAACGTTCCCTCATAATATACAATTACAGCCTACACAACGCTTCACTCAAATGCATTAATGAAGCCCCATACCTCGGGGTCACTGTCACCAATAATTTACCATGGAACACTCATATAGGCAATCAAAACTCTTGGCTTCATTAAACGAAATCTCAATTATGCTCTTCAAAAAACAAAAGCCCTTGCCTACATGTCACTTGATAGTCCAAAACTAGATTACTCCTCCTCCGTCTGGCACCCGTCCACTCGTACAAACATTGAAAAAATAGAAAAAATACAGCGTAGAGCAGCTAGGTTTGTTTTAAATGACCACTCAAGGTACTCCTCCGTTTCATCCATGCTCAAAACTCTCAAATGGCCCACCCTCCTGGAAAGACGAGCTCAGAACAAACTATCCCTTTTGTACAAGACCGTAAATAACCTGGTTGGTATTCCTCACTCATACCTTCCACTCCTACAGACCTCCAGATCACGAAATTCCCACTCTCATACCTTTGAGAGATTATACACCCGCACCGCATACTACGCAAACTCTTTCTTTCCATCTACCATTCCACTCTGGAGTAGACTCCCACAATTCGCCATCTCATCAGAAGCAATAGAAATATTCACAAGTCACATCTTGAACATCAATCTTGCACAGTAATCATTAAGACCTTTTTATTTTGGCACTAACCAGCACTTCGTTTTATCGTTACTTTTCACAGTTAGGTGCACCTACATGTAAGTTTTATTCTAACAATGCGCCAACAAGTAAGGATCGATACCACGATCGTTTGTTGTGTTTGAAAGAAGAAGAAGAAGAACAACACAAACAACAGATCGCGTAGCGGTGGACCGATACAATAGACTGCCCACTATTGATTGGTAGACAGCCTATAACAATGGCGGACCTAGGATACCATAAGGGGGAGCATATTGCCTCGGGGAATTGACAAATCGCAAGCTCCGCCCCCTTTGCGTAATTTCGACTAACAAACAGCAAGTTTTACCCGGCAACGTGTTGTTTGTCGGGTAAAATGATAGCTTGGAAAAGAAGGTGTGTCAATAATAATTCGTTCTAAATGGTTGGTTAATCCGTCGCTCAAAATCCTGGCGATAGGTCAATTGGGCAAAGCGCTGTTGTATGTGTACAGGTGTCCCGAAGTTGGGGGGGGGCGGGAGTATGAACCTTCTGTTCGGAAATGTATCGACTAAAAAAACAAAAAGAAAGACGGGAACGCGATCCCGCCGCCTATATAATCTACGAAGTTACTTCCGTCATTTGTGACCAGTTTGACATCTGTAACCATGGGGGTGCTTACAAGAAAGCAATCAATCCTATCTTACCTTTTTAGGATTTGCTGAATATAGTGCGACTGATGTAGCTTGATGCAATTATCAGTGAAAACTACATTGATTCCGAGACAAAAATGAAATTGTCCTTCAACAGGAACTTGGCACTCAGGGCAGTTTTGATTTCATCCATTAACTGTTCAGTGTCACACAGGAGTACAATGTCATCAGCATAGACAGCTACATGTAGTAGCGTTTTCGCATCTTTGACGTCGCGGACATATACGTACTGATCAGCATTAGACTGAGTAAAACCTAACAATTTCAAATATCCATCTAACACTCAATTCCAATATCGTGGTGACTTTTTTAGGCCATACACTGTATAGCGAGCGATTGCGTTTGCACACCAGAGTCTCTTTACCATGAGAGACAAAACCTTATGGTATCCTCAGCTACCTTACCATGTAGAAAAGCTATAACCACATTCGTATTACGACTGAAACCATAGATCAGAAGGGCACGAACTGACGTTTTATGAGCATCTAAGGCATACGTCTCATCATAACCTACATCATGCTGCTGCCGGGGTGAAATCACTAGTCACTAACTTAGCTTTATATCTATCGATTGCTTCGTCAGGTTTGGTCTTTACTTAAAAAAAACCCTTCCAACTCACTGGTTTTCGGCCAGGTGGTAATTGAACCAATTCTCAAGTTTTATTTTGCATAAGAGTTTGATATTCTTCATTGCCAGCATGAAACCACTGTGTAGACTGAGGGCTTGACAGAGCTTCATAGTAGGTCAAGGGCTCGACTACATCAGGGTCATGTAAAACCTGATGCTCAACCCTTTCTCAGTATTCATCAAAACCATACATACTAAAATTTGTGACTAATTAAGAGACATGTAGATTATTATATGGCGAAGTCGTTATCCCCTGTATTCTAGAGCCCGAGTGGATTTTGGAGAATTATCGCCCGAGGGGCGTTAGCCCCGAGGGTGTTAATTCTACAAAATCCACTCGGGCTCTAGAATACAGGGGATAACGACTGAGAACATGAAATAATCTATTTATACCACATACTAAATGAGAAACATTGCAATGAATCGATCTACCTTTCTCGACTCGCCTCGGCTTTGTAACTACTTTTTATGTCAGAGACCCGGTGTCGGAGGTCGTGATCTTTTTAACAAAACCCAAGCTATTTTTGTCAAATAATGCTTTTACTCAAAACCAATTGAAAATTTAAACAAAACAGAAATTAAGGTTTACCAATTTTATAGCTTAAAACACATTTTATCACGCTAAGCTTCGACCGGGAAACTATCTATTGTTGTACATGGGATAATGCGCGTGCTCTATTTTCAAGCTCCATGTGTGGTATAGTGGTAAAGTCGACGACAAGAAACTTTTTCGGCCCGGGCCCGAAACCGGCCTTGGTTTCCCGCAAAAAATGTCATCTCACTAGTGGGATAACTAAATGGGTTATTGCACGGTTGTATTTGCTATGCAAGCCATTAATAAAGTAGTTTCATCAGCAAAAAGTATGCAGCCAATGAAACTCGTGCACTTCACAAAATCATTCATACAAATGATGAATAATAACGTGTCCAGTATAGACCCCTGTGGGATACCCCGCAAAATTGGAAACGTGTTAGATGTTGTGTTATCAATCTAAACATACTGAGCGCGATTAGAGTTTTTTCACGTTGACTCCAAGAAATTATAGGTGGATTAGGAAATAGGTTTTTCATTTGAGGAGAAATATTCAGAGTGGGGAGATTTTTTTCTAAAGACGTGGCTAATTCCGCTTAAGCATGAATTGAACATGGTTATTAAAGACATTCTATTATTAGTATGGAGGACTTTTAGTTCTTAAACATTTATCTCTTTTGATTGAGCGAACTCTGTCAAACGGTTTGTGTATAAGATGCAAGAGTAATCGACACTGAAGTAAGTCAATGTTGAACGGGAAGATGTGTGTTTGGTGATACTGATAGCCACGTCTGAAAACCAGCTTTGTTTATGGAAGGCTTGATTTTAAAACATTGATATTTCGGTTACTAATTAAACTTTCGTATTACTTCCTCTGTACTGGAAACCTGAGTATTCATTCAGACACACTGAAACATACACCTCATCTACTAGTACAGATAGCCTTTTGTCGAAGTTGTGGTTGGCCCGTAGCTACGTTCAACTAGGCATTACGACTAACTCTCGTTTATACTAATACTAGCGTCGATGTATAGAAGAGTGGCGGATCTAGGATATCACAAGGGGGAGGCAACATTTTGTCTGTAAACATTTGCTCAAGGCACGATTGCAGGATGGGGGAGGTCGGCAAACCCCCCTCCCTCCCAGGAAAAATTTTCTGTTTTTTCCTCTAAAAATCAAGTATTTTTCTTGATTCCTGAAGTATTATCCAAGTAAAAAAACAGGGAGAGCGTGTCAAGCTTGAAAACTGCAATTACCACAGACTTGAACTCACGACCTTGCGGATAGAGCGCGCATGCTTTAACACTGCACCACCACAACTCCACTCGTATTTGATACGAAGAGACCTACTTGTTTATGGTCCACAGCGTTTGCGCGCGAGACCTACTTCTTTTTGTAATGCTTATTAGATTTTTTGTGCTTCGTTTAATCAGTTCGTAACGAATTTGTTGTATTTAAAATAGTGTTCAATTGCCCACCAAATCCGTTTTTTGTGTTGGCGTTAAAGACGCGATGGCTTTGGAAACGTCTCAAGTTAAGGTTTGACAAAGAGAGAATTATGAGTTTCTGAGTGATTCACTAAGGCTTCGATTAAGATTCACATCTTACCAGCAGTTTCGGTTTTTTCATCGTCACTCAGATTCCATTTTCTTTATAAAATGAAGCAATTTTCTTCATTGCACAGTGACGCAGACGACGGAAAAGGAGTCGTAGTGCGCAGCTGCCGGTCGCCTGGGGTATCGCGGAGAGCCTATACTTAGCCATACTTCCGTTACAATTGCGCCGTGTTCCGAA
>NMRA01000195.1:693695-717355 GCA_002633005.1 Phoronis australis | reverse complement strand
TTCTTTTTGGTTATTAAACTGTTGTTCAGCATTTTGTATTGCATAATGATCCGGAACACCAGTGTAGAGATGGTAGTGGAGACTACAAACACCTGCAGGATCACTGCAGTGACATATTGTAATTCCTAATCATACTGCCTGGATTTTAATGGGAAAATAATGACGTGTTTATATTGATGTGTTTTGTTTGATTGTATGATCAGTGATCTTGACTCAACCCTCAGACTACAAAAGCTCCACCCAACAGTCCAAAAACGGCTAACAGTGCAGTGAAGTATATATGTTTTAGAGTGTAATTTAAACTCAGATAGCACTATTTGATTGCAGATAAAGTTTATTGTTGTAGGAAATAAGTAGTTTGTGACACTAATATGAACATAATGTACAGCTTGTTGAATTAATTTTCAGCCAGAAATAGCTACTGTCACCTTTTAGCAGTTAAGCCACTCGATGAGCGGATACTTTTTGCCACCTATGCAGACTTCAAAGCCCCATGCAGTGCCACTTATACAAGCTATTGATCTGGTTCCTGTTTCAGGGTGGAACACTTCATTTTCATATTTTAATATGGTGACACAATGCTCGTTAACATATGATAAAAGCAAGAACTGAATGGAGCTCACTGATAGCCTTAACGGAAAGACCTGCCAGCCCTAAGTTACACTAAAAAATTCTCCAGTTTGGGACAGTCTCTAAAATTTGGGACATTGATATCCAAGCCAAAACTGGATTTGTTTCTGTTCTGAAGATTGGGATTATGGGCAATGTTGGCATTCATCATACTTTTCAGACATCAAAAAATCAGATATATAGCTAAAAATAGTTGCTAATGTAAAATTTGTCTTTCTCATTATTCTTGAATTTGGGACGGCCAATATTGCTAATTTCTAAATTTTGATTCAAGCTCCAGTCTTGAGCAAAATAATTCATTCTTCACCGTTCTAAACATGAGAATTTTTACTTGAAACACATGCAAAAAGTTCAGTAAACACAATTTTTGACACCAACATTCAACTTATTTGCAATTACTACGCCACAGGGAAATGTTGCCACACAAACATCAACTGCTAAAGTTAGTTATTTCCCGTCCTTGACAGCATCATACTGTTCTTGTCTGGATTCACACCAAAATTCCATGTTTTTAAAATTTGTACTTCCCCATGTTCAGCTTTAAGCCTATCCTCAATTTAATTTTTGAAAAACTTCAGACATAACTCAATTTTTGTTTTATTTGTAATGAGCAATTTGTTGGACACTTCCACACATCAACCAATATGTATAAAATTTATACCTCTACATATTCAAACATTGAAATACCAGCACAGAAGTCTCCTATACTGAAGCGACCTTGGCTTGGATTTGTTCTCTTAAAGTGTACACAACATGACTCTAGTACCTCAAAATAAATTTTATTATTATATCTCACTTGATTTCAGTGCCTTTAGTGCACAGCTCATAAAGAAACACGCAAAAATTGAAAAAAATAATAATTATGTACAACGTCATGGGTTGAACCCAAGTCGTTCGCCATACCGTTTGGATCAGAGACTAAGTGTATAGAGTGAAGAGAATGCAAAGTACATTTAGCGTCGAGAAGGTTCGTTGAGGGATCAAAAGATGTATTTCCGGAGGCTGCAGCAACAGCAGCCTGGCGGAAAACGTCTCGGTGTTCCGAAGGACACCAAAGTTGCGCAGAAGAGGCATGACTTCGTGCGCCGAACGAGAGTGTGGGACGTCATCGTGGACCAAGCGATTCGGTCTGGGGCCACTCTGTGTTCTGCCCACTTTGAGGACTCGTGTTTCGACTCCAGTCACAGGAGACGATGAAGGCCTGGTTCAATAAAGGACAATATTTATCATTCAGAAACATCAGCTCTTAATTCAGGATCGTCTGTTGGATGACTGGGTTGACTCGCCGAGCCCGAGGCCGCTTCTCTCGCGGGAGGATCCAGTTCATAAGGCTCAAAGTAGAAAAGTACGCAGCCGGAAGCACATTAAACTTGTTCTCGCTTTCGTGCAACCCCATTTCCTCATCCTGGCCACCATTCCCATACGTTTCTTCATAGTATTCGTTCAATTCTTGCTCTTAATCGTCGTCACTTTCAAATTCCCTGGTCTCCGCCATTGTTCAATGCTAGTCACTGATCTCTTGTGTTCAACCCATGACGTCACATGGCGGGAAATGTGAAAATTGGCAAAATTGAAAGAAAAATCAAAATTTTGAGCTAATTACACAAAATAAACATGGGTTTAGCTAAATTTTACGTCTTACATTTAGTCTGTGGCCACCGGTAATTCAAAATGTGCAAAAATCCATGGTGTGTACTGTTTAATGAGGGATGTCAAAACAAACCGCTATTTCAGCATATTTTTGGTGCTTACCCAAAAATGTATTCATTGTTCTAATTGGTTGATAATTGTAAAGACATATCTCGTTGGACAACTAATCCAGACCTCAGATTGTGTTTGGCGACCTGGAAAAAATTCCAAGTCGCCACGAAGTCGCCACAGTGAGTATCGAAGTCAGACAATAATTCCCTCTAAATTCCTTTGAAGGTTCTTGTTCACTTTCAAATTTTAAATTACTAACTAACGGTTTTCCTGGATTTATTACAAGTGTTCCCTTCATTTTGTGAATTCAGCACATTTGCCAGCACATTAAAATTATAACAGGAAGTAAACAAAACTGCTCCGCAAAAATCATGCAAGCTCAGCGAAATTCACGCCACCAACCCATGCCGTCATCTGCATCCTAGGCTCATTCGTACGGTCAGCAGCAGGAGAAATAAATGAGTTAGAGAACAAACGTACGCAGATTTACAGGAGGAACTTAGAGAAGTGTCATTACAATGAATGCTGGATAGGAAACCACCTCAGACTTTGTCGGCGCCGGAGACGTTCAGTTTTGGCGATCTCAGATTTTGTTTGGCGACCTGAGATTTTTGCCAGGTCGCCAAATGCAACTTAGCATTGACGTAAGCGTTGAACGCAGTAATCTGATGATTTTTTATTCCAGGTCGTCAAATGAAATCTGAGGTCGCCAAAACTAAGAAAACTCAAGCGCCGGAATGAATTCTGGGGTTTCCGACCCGTAAATGCCTAAATGTAGTCGTATGTTCATTCGCTCACTCAATTCCTCCTTCCGACGAACAAATATAGAATGCATTGATGGCACTCATTTCACCGATCTTGCCTGATTTTTGCCAAGCAATTCGGACATGTTTACTTCCTGTTGTAATTTAAGCGTGGTGCTAAATGCGCTGAATTCACGAAATAGACGGAACAAATATGAATCAAAGGTACTTAATCTAGGAAAATTGTTAGTAATTTAAAGTTTGAAAGTCAAACTGAACTTTGAAACAAATTTTGAGGGAATTATTGTCTGACTTTCATACTTGCACTGCCGACTTGGAATTTTTCCCAGGTAGCCAAACACAATCTAAGGTCGCATTAGCCACTTGCAGGTCGCCAAATATTGAGCCCTGACATAGTAGAACAGCTGATTGATATATGAATAGCTGAAATAACTTGGGTAGTTTTTACCTGACCTAGTTAAGTGACCCATTAAAGTTTAAAAAACAAATAATTTTTTCATCAAAACGAAAAATATCATGTGATGAATTTCGTTGTGAATGAGAGCATTTTGCATACTCTTTAGACTAAACAATTTAAGTGGTTACACCAAGAGGCTACCACGAGTAGGCCAACAAGTATACTTGTTTTTGAATTTCAAATATGAAATATAAGCAATCGCTTACTAGGTCACAGTTTAGATTAGTGATCTTGTGCATTAACTGCACACAATTAATACCAGGCTAACAGACAGGTATTACCACTAAACAAGAAAACCTGCAACACTGAGTTTTATATTATTTTATGAAACTTTTCTTATCTGGCCATCACTTCGGCCTCAGCTCAGTCAAAATTTATCCAGGATACTTGTAATTTGTGCTAAATCCAGATCTACAAAAAGACCTCTTATAATAAACTTTTAATCTCACCACTTTTGTCTTTAAGCTTGACAAATCAATAATGATCAACAGTCTCACTGTACTCGAGATGATCAGATGATGAATCACTGGCACCGGAAGGTCGACCGGACGCCAATCCACATTCACAACTGAATTTTTGTGGGGTTGGGTCGCTTAATTTGCAAATGTTCACCTTTACGTGAAAATTACAATACACGAGTGAATAACCTAACTAATATCACCAGTTAATAAGTTAACTATATCATAAGACGACAAACCGTCACCATGACTCATACAGCATACCTTTGGGTGCAAAAACTTCAACAAAACACAAGAATCCCAAAAATGGCAATTCAGGAAGACCAACCTTGTTCTCCAGTAGAGCGCATGCGTAATTGTGTTGTTCATTTATTTTTTTCAAAAAGCAGCACAGGAACATTTTATTATTTAAAATTTTTATAAAGATGTTCTTTAACTAAGTCTAGATGATTCAAGAGCTCAAATTTTTATGTCTCAAATTAATTAAACACAAAATTGCCCACAATGCACGGTTCAAAATGTCAGCGCCCTTTGATTGAATGTTTTGAATTAGTATATGTCAAATCATTGTCTGAAATGCGTATTTTGTGACATATGTAGACTTTTCGTGAGAATTTCAACATGTCACAGCATCAATTGGAGACGCAGGTGGATGAAATAGTTCGAGAAACACTGGTAATACTAAACATTTCTACATTGCCTTGTGCAGATCCCTAGTCCTGACTAGAGTAGAGACAGTAGAGTCGAGTAGAGACTAGAGTCTCTAGACTGGGCCTGGATACCGCGATCGTGCGCAATAAGATTTACGGATTACACTGCGATTGGAGACTAGAATCTCACTGCAATTACCCACAGTGCTACAATATTTGTTACTCACTTATGTAGCCTTGTACGTTTCCACGCCATTGTACTAGTGTCAGATGTTCTTTGTTGTCATATTTTTCAAAAGTTTTCTTAGCTGCACTCTATCTGTCCTTCCAATGCCAACAAAAGTGCTATTACTGCTTTACTGTGGGCTACAACTTCAAGGGGAGAAAGTTGGGTAATCTTGTCATATAGTGGCGGAAGCGTGGCGTTAAGCTCTTCACCTTCCTGACATCAATCGAAAACAAGGAAATGCAGAGCAAGGGAATAAAGCAAGTTCGTGGGTTTAATTTTGAACTGAATAGAATCCCTTTTTCTTAAAGATCCCTTTTCAATTCTCGTTTTTCTATATGGTTGAATTCCGGAAAATTTCCACAGTCATACGCCGTGATTGTTTCCTGTATGACCTGTGAAGATGTGTCTGAAACTCCAAAATGACAGTTAATTAAAACATATCGCTTTCTTGCCTCCCAGATAGGAGAGTTCTATCGCTGTGTAATCTGAGATAGCCCTGCATCTGTCCAGTAATGTATTTAGAGGATGTCATGCCACTGTAAATAAGTTTCCCTGATAGAAAAAGTTTCCCAATAAAAGTAAAAGTTCCCTAAGTTACTGCTTTAGGAAAATGGTACAGTTAAGTAAATGAGTCATATCCATAAATTCATTGTGTGCCAGTAGTGCTAGGCTAATACTAAATTATATGACAGAATCAAGTCTGCTTGCCGGATGATTTTCTGCAAATTTCACTGAGTCCTCACTAATCTGTCAAAGTTTCTTTACCTTTTTTATGTGTAGATGGTCACCTTTAAAGGCAGTTGAGAGTATTTAAATCCATCAAACTTAGTCAAATACTTCCGCGATAAATTTTTTCAAATCATTCTTCGTTTCAACAATGAAATTGAAAACATAACGCTATTAAATTCAATGTGTGTGTTATGGGGAGGTCACTCCTCTGCCAGTCTCGAGAGGCGACAGCTTAGGGAGGGCCTGTCTCATATTAGAATAACTTACCTGTAGAATTGTATCAGCTTCTTTCCAGAACCCTCAGAAGAATTACAGTGATCTCAATTAACACAGCTAAGTACTGTGCCAGGCTAGACAAGCAAGATTCCGTAGAGTTATATATACATATACATATACATATACATATATATATTTGAAACACTATCAGAAGTAGAAGGTACTCTAAACAACCACGCTCTGCTACACACAAAATATGTACACAATCTCAAGACATCAACGCAGCAGGAAAACGTACTAGTAGACTTTGCTGCAACTCCGTGACTGAAGTGCTGCTGAACAGAGATTCTAAACTCTCATGATATGATGTTAGCTTAAACTGGCGTCACCACCATACATGCACCGGAGCACGCTCATTACAAATAGTTGATTTTTTTATTTCAGGCCTTTCTCACCTCACAATTGATTTTGTAGTGGTGTTTTTTCTTGGACGTGGCTGACTCATAATAATCAAGTTAATCTGAATCGGAGCTAGGTCATAGTCAGATGTTCGTAAGGTTTTTTATATTTTCACGTGATGCAAAAACAAATCACTGCGATAAATGACACTGACAATTACTGAAAGCTTTTCTCACCTTATTCTGTTTCTGTGTTGACGTCAGAGGTTAGGCACCGGGATAGTCTCTGGCCCTCCTCCTTCCAGTTTCGCACGCAATGTAAATTTGGAGATGCAACCAAGTCTGTGCTGGTTACACACTCTTCGATCTTTTCCCCTGATACGAGTTCTTGCTGCATCTCCGTATTACCATCCTCGCTCTATGAGGCGCTTTGTTGCCCATCTCTCCTGCTGTTGTACAATCTCGGCATCTGTAAGCGATTCACGCACTCCGGAGATTATATCTGCTGGTGTGAGGAGCAGGTCGGCAATCGGTTCTGCGATGCCTGCAAGCTCATCCGCCTTGACGTTGAATGAGATGCCACAGTGCCCTGGTATATAAACACTGGTGAAAAGACCATTAGTAGAGATGAACAGAGAGATCCAGGAATCTTTCACATGACCAGTTTTTAGCCTGCTAATGAGGCTGAGGGAGTCTGTAAGTAGAAATGATCTGTCTGCAGGTGTTCTGTGAGAGCCAGACTAGGGGCTGGGCGTCTTCATATGCTTCACATTCAGCTCTAAAAGACGAGGATTTTCCAGCCCGTGCTGTTGACCATTCGAAGAGGCGTTGACCCTCGCGAGTCCAAGCAACTGCTGCCCAAGCTGTAGTGTCACCTCTTAGTGAGCCGTCCTTTGCAACAATGATTGTGGGAGATAGCCATTCCGATACAGTTGCTTGGTTGATACAGTCAGCTCTTTCCCGCCAATGACGGCCTCCAATCTCCAGGGTGTTGATGACCATGTTTGTGGCTTTGGACCACTCTATGCTGTTGATGTTCTCCACTGGACATACAAGCTCCCTAGCTCCGATAACCCATGATTGAACAGTTTTCAGCCTCTGTGCAGCGTGCTCATCACTATGCTCTCTCAAGTCCAGGTACAGAGGATGAGAGTTTGTTGTAGCTGCCTTTAGAAATGCTTGGGCTGCTAGTGTCTTCTGTTTAGTACGGATGCTATTGATACCTAACCAGCATTGGAGACTGTCTACCAGAGTGGGTCTAGCTGCACTGGTTACTATCCTCATGGCCTGGTTTTGAATCCTCTGTAGTTTGGTCATTGACTGTTGGGAGGTACATAGGTACAGATGGAGCCCATACTCAGTTCTTGCACCGACAGTTGCATTCATGAGCTGCACCAGGCTCTTTTGTTGGATCTGCTGGGCTGCTTCATATCTCAACAGTGACAGGCTCTTGGCACATTTCTCAACTAGGAATTCGACATGGGAGTTCATCGTCATTTTTCGATCCATCTTAATTCCTAGATAGTTAACTTCAGCGACTTGAGGTATCAAGGCTCCCATATATCCTGGGGTGAACATGTTTGGGTTGAAATAACCTTGTGAGGGTAACATCCTTTCCCCTTTATCTGGTTGGATGGACATCTTGTTTTCTTTGGTCCAATTGGCCACACCATCACTTGCTGATTGCACGCCCTCCACGGCATGTCTTGGAGTGTTCGCTTCATTGGCGACTATCAAGTCATCAACATAGCTGTATGGTGAAGCTCCACCTACACTTGCTGCTTGTATGAGATCTGCCGTATAGACGTTAAAGAGCACTGAGCTGAGAGGGGACCCTTGTGGGAGGCCTGAGCTTGCTCCAAAGATGCCTGACTTCCACTTGCCGAATTTGAGGTGACATCTGCGGGTATCCAGCAAGACTAGAATCCAACAGATCATCATATCGAACACCTTCATTTGTCTGAGTTTGTTGGCAAGAATACCCACATCCACTTTGTTGCAGGCGTCTTCCAGATCAAGAAGAGCAATTGCAGTGTGTTGCGAAACCTGCATTCCCTGCTGAATTTCGTGCAGTATCGCTTCAATGTTGGAGACGGTGGTTCTTCTTGGTTTAGCTCCTCCAACTCTCGGTGATAGACAGCCACGTCTCTCTAGGTCATATGCTAGTCGCTGCGCTACAATTTTTTCCGTAATTTTTGCCCAGGTGTTCGCCATGGTGATGATTCTGTATCCCTTCAGCTATGGTCTTTCATCGGCTTTGGAAGAACCACCATGTTACAGTCTGTAAGGTCCTGGTCCATGGTTCCATCAACAAGTGAACTGTTTATGATCTGAAGGAGCTGGCTCTTCTCTGGGCTCATGCTTTTCAGGTTAGAGTATTTAACTCCATCCGGCCCAGGAGCCGAGTCTTTACTTATCGAACGTAGGGTTGCATCTAGTTCTTCAAGTGAGAGTGGTTGCTCATTGTTTTGATCATTCTCCTCGAGATGCTGGTTCACGGTGTGAAATGCTTGCTGGACAATGTCAGGGCCATCTGGCTGCAGTTGGTTCTGGTATCTTAGAAGGAAGGCTTCGCCTTTTTCCTGGTCTGTAGCAAGCGTCTTACCATTAGGTCCCTGGATAAGTTGAGGTGCAGGTCCTGCTCCGGTTGAGATTCTTTTCATGTCCTTAGCCAGATTCCAGAATTTGCTGGAGATTGATGGGTCTCCAGCACATTATTGAATGAAGAGAAAACTTGTACATGCACTAGGAAACATATTTGCTAGACAAAAGTGTAACTTTTCTGTGACACAGCAGGGGTGCAGGGATCTGGACCCCACACTGCTCAGTCATTGTTATTACAGTATTGTAATGGAGGAATCTTAAGCGTTGTCTATGTTTGCACTTTGTCAAACCCCCTGGACAAAATCCTGGATTTACGGCTGAAATGATTATGGGTTTGCCCTAATATTCTTCATGTTTTTATTCCAAAAAATTGCAATATACAGACTTTATATATTGCTGATTTTGAGCATTTACTTCTTCAGTAAATCAGCTGAAAATAAAGAGCATCCTGAGAACTATTGTTGTTTTTGAAGTGCCATATCGCATTCTAAACATCTCAAGTCATGTGACTAATGCCGTTTGACTGAAATTCGTCCTTGGGCAGATAACGATCACCTCCGTGGAGAAATCTGAGGCTACGCAGTTCATGGGTGCACCAGATTAGTGAAGATTGAGACAGAACATTCATAACACCTTGGGTATTTTCGTAGTCTCAGATTTAGACGTTATAGATCTGCACGTGTGGACTTAAAGCCTACCTTGAACAGTAACACCTGTAAATTTGGTTCCTACAGTATGTTAAGAGCATTGCTCTGAGCTCACTAGTGCCATAAATTGCGAAATGTAATGAACTGTTAGGCGTATTGGCTTGCTTTTGTCTACTTCACCACCATAATCACCTTTTAATTCAATAAGCTGCTAATAACAGCCGCACGCAATGGTGTTCTATTCAGACCTCAGTTCAATACAACTGTTATCAACCTTTTGTTGTTTGCGCTGGGATCTCACAGTGACGCAACATGGCACAAAAAGGCAGCTTCACTTATCATTTGACTGGCTTACATTTGCGTGATTGAACTCACGTTTTCTAATTTCATTAAGGCTTTGATGGGACTATCTGCTAAGCCCAATAAATCTAAAATAACAAATTCCGTTGAAGTTAGGCTTTAAGTCATACGGGGAAAATTTGAGACTGCAAAAATATACGAATGTAAGATCTGACCAATAAGATGTATTGTGAGTCAATTGAAATGTCTTTGATATTTTCATACCTTAAATTTTGCTTTGAAATGTGAGCATCATCTGCCCATGTTCTTCAGTCATGCATCAACTTGTGTCTTTCAAACTAGAGACATTGATTGGCTATGATATTGAAGTTCACACATGCACTGGTTAGGGGAAATTTGAGACGTTTCAAAATTATGGGCATTGATGTTAATTTTATTTCATTTTCACATCAATAATTACTAGAATCCATGTTATCACCGGCATGCAACTACCATTTTCTCTTGACACTGCTGTGCTCTAACAGACCTCCATTCTTTTCAGTATCCTGATGCTATAGAGGAAGTGTTCTGTGGTCTGATAGTGAAGAACACAGAAGATGAATACAGGAAAAACTATGAACTTGAACTGTTGAAGAAGCTGTTGGATGCACAAACACAGGTCTTGTTATCACAATCATGAATGTACTGTAATTCCTTCAATTGTTACTCATTCAGGATTCCTAAAAGCTTTAAATTTGTGTACCTGCCTTTTATAAGAATAACCTTTGATTTAGATTACTTATCATTATTTCAATGTTCTCAAAACTAGGTTCCTTATTCAAAATAGAGTTAAATTATGGACTTGTGAAGAACTAACAGGTTTGTGTTGCATGAGACCGTGGCCAGTATGTTAGCTGCTTGATCTGGAGCAGGCTTCAAGCACCAGCTTGAATTGTCAGTTTTTGCCAACCCTCGAAATCACCACTAATCACTACGGAAAACTGTCTAGTATCTGTTTGGTAATAATGNATTGATTGGCTATGATATTGAAGTTCACACATGCACTGGTTAGGGGAAATTTGAGACGTTTCAAAATTATGGGCATTGATGTTAATTTTATTTCATTTTCACGTCAATAATTACTAGAATCCATGTTATCACCGGCATGCAACTACCATTTTCTCTTGACACTGCTGTGCTCTAACAGACCTCCATTCTTTTCAGTATCCTGATGCTATAGAGGAAGTGTTCTGTGGTCTGATAGTGAAGAACACAGAAGATGAATACAGGAAAAACTATGAACTTGAACTGTTGAAGAAGCTGTTGGATGCACAAACACAGGTCTTGTTATCACAATCATGAATGTACTGTAATTCCTTCAATTGTTACTCATTCAGGATTCCTAAAAGCTTTAAATTTGTGTACCTGCCTTTTATAAGAATAACCTTTGATTTAGATTACTTATCATTATTTCAATGTTCTCAAAAGGTTCCTTATTCAAAATAGAGTTAAATTATGGACTTGTGAAGAACTAACAGGTTTGTGTTGCATGAGACCGTGGCCAGTATGTTAGCTGCTTGACCTGGAGCAGGCTTCAAGCACAAGCTTGAATTGTCAGTTTTTGCCAACCCTCGAAATCATCACTAATCACTACGGAAATGGTATTTCACTCGTTAAATATATTTATGTGAGCATATTATGGACTCGTCTTGCTCCTTTTCCCCCTCATCTTGGTCTATTCCATTATTCCCTTGTGCAGGACTACACGACGTTTTTCCAGCCTTCGCATTGGTCTGCTGTTATCACGTGCCTCGAGTTTGGTCAGCTCTTGGCTCTTATAGGCTGATGATTGTCACGTGTCTTTAGGGGCGTTTTACTTTGTTATTGTAACCTCGCTTTCAATTCACTTTGTTCCGGCCACATTGTTGTACGTCAAAAACTCATTCAATTTTCCCACCCTCTTCCTCCCAGTTTTCGTCATTCTCTCGTACTTTCACGTGGCCGGCGCTTTTTATTGCCCATCTTACCAGAGATTACCTATTATACTTATTTACCTGTATTTATTTTATTGTAATTGTACTAGTCATAATTAATGACCTTATATCGCCTACATCAATCTCCTTTCATCTCTGGTAACGAGCTTGCGACGCACGTATCATTTATCTATTATCCGGGACATATGTCGATCATAAAACTAGTATCTGTTTGGTAATATTGACCTGTTTTGCAGCATACTGTGTTTATTACATATATTACAAATTTGATAGCCATCATTTGATTGAATGATGTAAGTATTGTTTTTTACACGTGGGAAATTTTCAAAATTAAAATGGTGTAATTAACATGTTGTGTGTTGTTTATGATAAAATGTTGTGTATTATGCATCAAATGCCATGATTGTTAACACTTGTTTGTACTCTTATTGCAACCATCTAAGCTCCAAATTTGACCATGTCGACATTTTAGACTTGAGCACAATCCCGGGTCACATTTCAAAACTTAGTTTGAATTTTGGAGATGACAATATTAAATTTATGTCGCATGATCATGCCAAAATACTGCGCTTGTCCCATGGTGTTGGATTTGTTCAGAATCAGTGCACAGAATTAATTAATTTGGGTGTGCCATATTCCATATCATTCTTAGTCATCGACTGTGCATGAACTCACAAATACTTCAGAGTTTCAAGTCATTGAGCTTATTCTTAAAACTAAGGGTGCAATAAATTGATGGTATCTTCTGGTGGCTGCCCATCTTGCCCTAGCTGTCATTGAGTCTGAGCAGGAGTACATACATTGGGATCCAAAAGATATACTTAGGAAATGCTGGTGGAAGTTTGTAACGGGAACTTTGGTGCATCGTCAAATTTTCTGAGCACAATGGAAAAATTGACGAAACATTCTAGCATGTAGGTCGATACTTAGGGCGCTGTATTGAATGTTGCTTATAATTTGTTTTGCTTGGTTTCATAAACAGCAAGAAACTAAGGAGCTGGTGCTGCGGTATTATGTTCACAACGTTTTCTCGCAATTCAACAGTCGGCGCTCCAAGAGTTTACTGGATGTCCTGGAGCGTGCTGTCCAAAGCAGCGTGCTCTCTGCAAGGTCAGTTTTTCTCTCTTTTTATCTTACCTCCCCTGTGAATAGAAATTTATTGTTTCAATTGCTACGTGTCAAGTGCTGATTCTGCTTCATTGGGATTTTTTTGAGAATTAATAATGTAAAATGGTGTCACATGATGTAGTGCCTGTAACTTCCTGCAGGGGGCGAGTCAATCAGGGGTTCAATTCCCTTATTGTGACATAACAGCCGAAGCCTTCAGGTGATTTGCCTGGCCAATAATGTTGTTAGATGATTGTGTTCCCTTGGTCAGCGACGTTTTATCGTGTTTACAGGGTTGCCCACTAGTCAAAATTAAAAGAGGGCAGGGCTGTGTTCAATCACATTGGGCGCGTACCCACTAACAACCAAACGCCATTGGCAGGTTACTTTCGAGGAGGTTTTGGACATCCTTTCACAAGAATTTTTTTGAAATTTAAAGCATGTTGGCTGTATTTTAGAAAATCTTTTTCTTAAAATAAGTCATTTCAAGAATGAGTAAACTTTGCGAAGTAAAGACAAAAAATAAACTAATTTAAGATTTTTTTAAAATATTGATCAGTGAACTTGAAGTTGTAAATAAAAGAATTTTGCTTTAATTCCCATTATCAAATGCATTATATTTTTTCATGTGGTAAAGCTTATTCATTTTTATCATTTACAACCGTGTTTTTTTTCACGTTCCTTTTCAGTGAGTGATTCTGAACTTCTTATGCTTTACATTTTGCACAGCGAAACTCTTGTACTAATAGATGAGAAGGTTTTCAGTTATTACACAAATGGAAAGAAATATAATTATTAAACGTCTTTTGCAACGACACAATGTCAATTGTTTATGAAACGAATCGCTTTCTAGTTTCAGAACCTCTTGAACGTAACTTGAATCTCTAAGTATGATTAATTCTCGCTAATCAATAATTTTTTTCAGAATCTATGCATATACAATAATATCTTATGGAAAATTCAATTCATATGAGTCTAGTTTCAGTGCGTGGACAATGGCTAAATTTGGCAAATTTTGGAACATCATATTTCAGATTTGGCTGATCTGATCCATATGAAACTTTCAGAGACCATGAACTGTTTTCCAAACTGCTTTTAGGAATTGTTTTAAAAAAATTTCACTTTTGCAAAAAACGAAGAGTGGCATCAAATGAAAACGAAATTACAATTGAGAAGAAGAACCATAACAGTGTTCTTGAGATTTCATCTTGTGCGTTTAGATAAAATAAAATTTGGATGTTATTGATATCGTTTTTGATATGGGTGTACTTTTCTTTTTTGTAAATTTTACTAATTTGTGTTCAGATGATCCATTTAGTAGCAGTTTTGTATAAAGTCAAAAGTCAAAATTGTACAGGCTTTCTACTTTCAGAGAATATATACTTTTACCAACTGAAGTTAAACTGTCTCTTAGTATTGTAGATAATTGGCTAAATTCACAGACAAGTCAATAAAGACCTTCATAACCTTAAAGTTGAACTTGCATGCTTATTCTTTGTCTCTGTGATTACCTGGTCGAATTAATTAGAAGCACAACATAGAGCGGTGATGAGAATATGAAGGATGCTTAAAGTTTACGAAATTTAATGTTTTTAAGAACGAATTTTGTGTCGAAAATGATTCCCTGTAAATCACTCGACCGTGTACAGTAAGTATTGTGATGTGGTGTTGGGGAATAACACTGCATGATGTAGGCTATGCGAGTCCCCAAGGTGTGTCATTAGTGCAAAGTTCACCAGTTTTCAGAATTTTTTATTTTCACCATTTACAAGTTGTCAGTGAATACAGCTGCACTTTGTTTAGCACTGATTGTCTACCCAAATGACTGTATGACCACAAAATAAGATATCTTTTTGCAAAATATGACTCACTGTTCGTTTGTCAATTCCAAGCACCTAATTGAAGTATTTTCAAATCTCTTCTTAACGTTTTAGATAAAAAGCTGGTTGCTGACTGACTGAACGAGTGATTGAAAACCCAAACAATAATGACCTCGCTTTCTTCTCGGTCATTATAACATGTTTGTTGTCTGAAAACTGACATTATTGACCTCGCTGAAAGTCAGTAATTGTATAATATCCAATATAATATGATGCTTGTTGACTTTGCATGATTTTGTACAGTCGTGTTATTATTTGACAGGGTGCCTCATTGTTGCTCTTAATCATTTGCCATTTTCTTCCCAGAATGGTCAGCGAGGCATTGCTACACTGCGAAATCTTGTGCTACCAAAATGCCCCTGTCTGGTGCCAGGCATTTAAAGTGCTTTACAAAATCATTGGTGGTGTTGATTACAAGGTACCTAATGAATAAGACAATAAAATGTCACGGGAGATTTTCCCTTTAGTTACCTCTTAGAAATCACTTGGACCAGCTCTGAACACGCGTTCCATTGAAGAAACTTACTTTTCATTTAGACCACCCCTTAGGCTAATTGATGTCGGCTTATTCCTTACTGAGTTGAGAAGTGACTATTGGTATGGCAAAGACCTCAAGAGCATGTTCAACAAATAAAACTGTACAGAAAACAAACCAGACACAATTATTTTCTGATCTTAAAGTCTAACTTCAACGGAATTTTGTTATAATGTATTGGGCTAATCAGATAGTCCTAGCAAAGCCTTAGTAAAATAAGAAAACGCGAGTTCAATCACGCAAATGTAAGCCTGTCAATTGATAAGTGAAGCTGCCTTTTTGCACCACATTGCGTCACTGCGACATCCCAGCACAAACAACAAAAGGTTGTTTTGAATTGGGTTCTGAATAGAACACCATTGAGTGTGGGTGTTATTGGCAGCTGTTTGAATTAACAGGTGACGTAGACAAAAGCAAGCATATATGCCTAACAGTTCGTTGCATTTGACAATTTATAGCACTAGTGGGCTCAGAGGGATGCACTTAACATACTGTGGGAACCAAATTTTCAGGTGTTACCATTGAAGATATGCTTTAAGCGATAATGAAATGTCACGTCTTTCCAAGCTTAGAACTCCTGTCTGTTTTGACTAACTTAAAGGAACAATTTGAGACCAATTTCATAACAATAAGTGGTTTAACTCAAAAGTTGGTTTTTGTGACGGAAGGGGTTTCATGGCCACTGTATAGAACAACAGAGGGTGATACAATGATTAGTCACTCATGTATATAATCAATAACACTAAGCTTAACTTCATAAGCTCCCGTTACATTCCATGTTTAGTAAAACTCTAAATTGAGTTCATACGAACCATAATGGTCACGCTGACACCATATACAGTATCATCTTCTATTTCCAAGGTTTCATTGGACACATTACTTTTCATAACAATTTTCATAGTACATATTACATGAACTGCTCCTTATTTTTTCCTTCTGTAAATGGACTTACTGCTTCGTCTGTTAACACTACAGGGTTGTCGTGACTTGCTGCGTGACATACTGGAGAAGGCCCAATCCATTCCTAGTGATGCTGACGCGAGTGAACAGATCAAGGCACTAAAACAGGTGAACCTTGAGTAGTCTTGCTTACTATACCTGGTTTAAAGCACGCTTCTCCAACAGTAGGAAACAATAGGAAGGAGACTTCTGTCTAAGCCTGGAAAAGGGGCATGTGTTGTTATAAAAGAGGATATGTTCCGTTTTTCCACAATTGAAGGTAACACTAATCAGTGACTCCAGATTCAGCTGCGTGACCTTTGTCAAGCTGAAAAATCACAAAGCCAGGAAGAGTTTAACAGGTGATGATTAGTAGGTTTTCATTACATTTTTTACCTACAAAGGGTGTAGTGTTGTTGTGAGAACTCTCAAAACCTGCTGCTTTATTGTTGGTGTATAAACCAGCTGCCTATGCTGCTGTGCTATGCCGCAAACATCTATGTGTATGATTCAGCTGTGCTATTCACACTTATCTCTTAACATTTACTGTGAGAGTGATGCTTTTTAGGAAGAGTGGCACCACTGAGTGTGATTATTGACCTACCACGTGGCCCTTTTCACACACGTTATTTCACTCTGTCACATGTTAAAAGCTGCTATTGGGCATCGGTCTTACGAGTCAGATGATTCATCATTGCAAAAACTAGAGTCACGTACTTTTCTCCTATTTTTGTTTCAGGGTGTATTGTAACACCTATCTACGTGTTCATAGTCCAATTTGTCACATGCAGCAATTTATGACAATTGGAACGTGAAGACATGGCTTAAATCTCCATTTCCATCTCTCCATCTTTGTTACGCGTTCATCTTCCTTTGTTTCAGGTTGTGGAGCTTGTCCTGGACAGGAATGCCTGCCTCTTGCCGGGATACTTTGCAGTTAATGAGGTTACAAAACACAGCAAACCCTGGCCTCATTGGGTGAGTTTGTGTTCAACTTTTTTTACCAGTTTCCATTTTTTACGAGTTATCACAAAATTCGGATGTCAAAACATGGGTGGAAAAACGTATTCTTAATTTGAGAAATTACTATATACAGCTTTGACTGAAAAATGCGTTAAATTGATACAGAGAAATTATTTGATCAAGCGATTTGTCATGCATGGTAATTTAAGATAGGTTTATTCTCTGTGTTTTTTATTTTCGTGAAGTACAAGACGGTGTTTCAATATATCCTTTCCACTGCACATGCCAACATTTTGCCCAGGCGGATCTAGGATGTTTCAGTGGGAGCACAAATGCTGCTAAAAACAAGAAGGTCATTGCATTTTGTTTAGTTCTGTTTGGAATGGAAATGGGTCCCTTGGGTCATCTCAGATCTGCCTACATTTTGAAAAACCATAAAAAGGGTCAGTGGTAAGTGTCATGGTGTAATTTCTGCTTTCAGACGATTGGAAGGTTGCTGGCAGACTTTGTCCAGAGTTTTCGTCCAACTGCACAGATGGTGACCGGTGCTGTACGCACAAGTCTACGGCCGGTGGTTGGCTACTCGAGCACTATCACAAACACCTGGAAACTGAATCCTAACAACTTAAGGTTTCCTGTACAGGGACCACTACCTTATAACCATGTATGTACAGTGTAACTCTTATTCAGCTTACAATAGTCGCATTGTGACAATTTTGGTAAAACATTGCAATTGTTAATGTGATGGCAGTTTTTATATCCTTCTTTGTAACTTTCACAATAGGGCATTGCATTTCACCAATAAGCATGTATTAGCAGGTAACATATAATACACACCATGTGAGGTAGGACACAAGCTGTCTTGCTTTATGTATTTACAATCTGTTTATTGGTTTACGTGGTTACCTTGTTACTTGTTTCTTTGGTGACCTCAACGTTAATCTGTTAAAGTCCCATTGCAAATTTCAAACTAATTTAAGTCAAATAAGTGTGGCCAAGGTTCCCAGTGAAGTAATTAATGAACTCCATTCTGCAAAATGGTGTTGTCATAGCTAATTATGAGTGTCATCTTGTTATACTGAAACCCAAAACAAAGGGTTCCGCTCCATAGATCTGTCATAGAGAGAGTAGCTAAAAAATTAAACACTGTCTCCTAATTCGTTTTATAGGAATTACTGATGCCGCAGACTGAACTGTTGAAGTACGTTGTCAGACAGTCATACTCCAAGGACATGGTCATCAGCATGTTATGTCTCAATAAGCAGGTAACCCCAGTTAGTCACTTCAACGCAACATATTCATGGACGTTTGACTACACTACAGTTAAGTGGGCTGCGTTCTGCAGACCCCAAGATATTAGTTTGCACTTGCAAAATATGGAACGGATACAGTCAATTCTCCCTATAATTAACGAATTGCATCCCATAATTCACCGCAGCAATTCAACCGACCAATAAATTCAATGACCTCGGTTTTGCAGTGATAGGCCAGTAAGCTCCCATGAATACTCGCAAAGCACTAGTCTTTCACTAGCATGGTTTTGTGTTTTCTGGTACAATCTCCCTATTCTCACAAGAGACTTAGTCTACAAAATGTTGCCCCTGACAGTCACAATGTTATTTCTCAATAATCAGGTGGCTTCACTTTATAAGCAGTGTTTAAGTTTGACCACATTATAGTTACTTGCGTCCACAAGCAAATGGGTCCTGAATATGTTGAAACTTTTTTAAAAGTCTAGTTTTGCAGTGAGTTAAAGACGCTTTACATCCCATAGTATCTAAAAGCTTCATATAAATCTGATCTGAAATGTACGATGATGCAAAGTAGGCTGAAAATGAAAGTTGTCTTAGGTCCTACATCACATTAACCAAGTCTTGTTCCTTAGGCCAAGACACGCTGTATTATTCTTGAGGAAGAGCTCGTCCATCTCATTGTCACAGTCATGAAGTGTGAAGAGAATTCCGATGCAGCTAGTAGTGAAGCCAATCTCCAACTGTGGCAGCACCTGTCTGCTCAGCTGATTTTCTTCGTACTCTCCCAGTTTGCAAGCTTTCCTCACATCATAATGGCATTATATGACAAGGTGAGTATTCAGACTAGTGTTATATTACCAAGTTGATGGTCAGGCTACAATGTTAATATTGTTGTTCTATGACGAGGTAGGTGGTCAGGCTATAGTGTTAACATAAGTGTTATATGAAGGGGAAGGTAGTCAGTTGAGATTTTACTGTTACAGTCAGTTACTTAATTTAACCTCATTGCTGGCATTGTTTGGTGGGATGTGTTGACAAGTCAGTATTGAAAATTTTACGATGATATTATTGTATGTTGTAATATGTTTTATTCAATTTTGATGAATTTTAACTCATTCGACTTTCAGCTGAAAGACCTGCGCAAAGGTCGTGACCAACTGATGTGGGTATTGCTTCAGTTTATCTCAGGAAGCATACAGAAAAATGCAGTATGTACAATATGTACCCATCTTTTGACTAATATGAGCTATTTGTCCATAACTGACCCATTCCGGGCTTGGCTATTCAAAACCCATAGGGAGTAATAAGACAGTTATCTTCTCAGCCAGGGCCATAAACTCTTTGTTAACTCATTCCTCCCTGATCCCGCCTTATGGCGTGACTGTTTATTTTCACTCAGGGCCTGATGCCGTCTGGAGGCGTTATCTAAGAATGTATCTCACAGGCGGATCACGCCTTCAGGAGGGATAGAAGGCAGCAACTTATTGGTTTAAGTTTAAATATATCTAGGGTATTCCCAGTTTTCTATCCAATGAGGATTGAGACACCATACTCTGTGTTAACTTCTTGTTTGTGAAGTTAATACCTATTGGCTGTTATTTCTGGAATCTAGAACCATTTCTTCACAAACAAATTATCAATTCAAGGAAAAACCAGGAAGAGTGTTAACCTTTGTAGTGGTTGTTGTGGTAACTTTTGAAAAGTTATAAAGATATTCCTCCCTGAAATATAGCATGTTTGTTTGATTTGAACACTAGAATGAAGCTAATTGCCCTGAATTGTAGCCTAATTGGTGTTACATAACACTGCTGTCACCACTTAATCATCTGCTATGGTGCTCCTGTTTATTTTATTTGAACTGATCAGAAACAATAACAAAATGTTCAATTACTAGGAACATTCTATTCTGTGACTAGCACTGTGCACACACTCACTTGAAATTGCTGCCTTGATATTGTACGGACATCATCTTTGCTGCTCTCTCACAGTTCTTGAAGTTTTTATTATGGAGGATAGTGTGGATACTGATGACACTGGTCACATTTAGATATAGACTTCAGTGATTATGGATATGATAGTGTGGATACTGATGGCACTGAGTGGTCAGATTTAGATACAGATTTCAGTGATCTAGTTTATGATGAGGATATGCTACACAGAAAACTTTCTTGACATGTTTTCTGGAAATTTAAATGGATTATTTGTAAACAAACGTCTTTGTTTCTGGAAAACAAAAAGTAAAACTACTTGTTCAACCCTTTATCGATATTGAACTTGGATAAATTTTATATCAACATGAAGCTCATTTACTCAAGATGTATTGCTGAAAATTTGGTAAGTATATGTTTACTAATAACTGAGTGATGAGGTTTTAATTATGTGCAGTGCTTGTGACCTAGTTCTGAGTGAAATACCCTCCGACTTCAAGGGGGTAGACATTCCACAGCTCAGCCAGGCCACTAAGCAATTTATTCCATATGGTGCTCAGGGTCGAATGAGTTAAGCTGTGTTCACTTGCAGTGGCCAACTGGGGCAGTTGTATGGAGAGCAGGGTTCACAAAGAACTGCAATCACTGACCTTGCATGTCAAATTCAAAGGTCTGTTGTGTGTGAAGGATACCCACAATTTCCAAACCTCAGCGAAATTCTAAGCCACTGTGCACACCAGTTATCCCCTACAAGCACAAAATGCTTGATTAATCTTGAACTCACCTGGTCCATGAATTGCCAAATTGAGGAAAGCAATTTGGTGTAACCCCTATCTCATCATTGTTTCTTCTTCAATTCTCTTTGGCTCACTTGGCTAGGGAGTTTTTGACATTTGGACGTGAAATAAACCTTTCCTACCAATTTTTTAATATTGTTGTACCACTTAAAAATCAATTTTTGTTCAATTTCGTTGGCACTGTTTGTATGAGAACGACAAGACTTTTTCGATGTAAGAATGTTTAATGTTTATTTCTTTCTGTTCAAACGTCTACAATTACTAACCATTGATAGCCATATACACATTGAAATGTGTCAACTTGAAATGGTATTAGTTATTCAGCACAGGTCACCACACACTTGCTATCGTGTAAGAAATGATTAGTTGTTATATCACTATTTCACTTCTGCTTTTCACAGCTGAGTGACTTCTTGCCGGTGATGAAGTTGCATGATATCCTGTATCCTGAGAAGGAGCCCCACCCAGTGCCGGACTTGTCTGACCCCAACTGTACCCGCGTAATGGCCGCCACGTGTATTTGGATTCACTTGTCTAAGAAGGCTGAGAGCCAGAAAATGTCTTTGAGCAGACCTATACCTAACCCACTACTTTCCCACATCAGGTATCGGACTACGTTCATTAATGTCTTAATGATGACCACTGATGTACCATTGTGTTCAATCCTAGGTTCCGTTTCATGAAAAGTGAGTTAAAACTTAGGTCATAAATTTAGCGTTTCGCTCAACACAACTATTTATGAAAAATATTTAAATCTCACTAGATGCAGATGTTGTAAGCGTGAGAAAATACACATAACTGTTAGTTACTCAGATAATTTCTATAAATTTTATTTCTAGACTGTAATGCACTCATAATAACTTGGCTAAACCTTCGTTCATTATTTCTAGACTGTAATGCACTCATAATAACTTGGCTAAACCTTCGTTCATTATTTCTAGACTGTAATGCACTCATAATAACTTGATTAAACCTTCGTTCATTATTTCTAGACTGTAATGCACTCATAATAACTTGGCTAAACCTTCGTTCATTATTTCTAGACTGTAATGCACTCATAATAACTTGGTTAAACCTTCGTTCATTATTTCTAGACTGTAATGCACTCATAATAACTTGATTAAACCTTCGTTCATTATTTCTAGACTGTAATGCACTCATAATAACTTGGCTAAACCTTTGTTCATTATTTCTAGACTGTAATGTACTCATAATAACTTGGCTAAACCTTCGTTCATCAATTGTGAAATGGAAGCATAAGACCAGATGTTTTTATTTAAGTCTTGATTTACTTTAATGTAACAGACCCCAGGGACACATCTAATGGAGCTGGTCAATTGTGAAATGCCATCAAGATAGTTGTAATCTTAACTAGTAGTCATTGTGGGTGTTTAATATAACTATATTGGACTGTTTGTGAAATTTGGTTAAACAGATAACACAACTGTTGAAACAAATCTCATTCTTGAGTTATTCAAACTCTTTTACTGGCTAGTCAGTCTACTTTGATCTAAATTCCAGATTACATCGAATATGTTGTCACAAATTCAGTTTAGGTTTAATCTAAGGTCTATCTATGTGTTAATATTCACCTCGTGATTTATGGCTGAGGTGAACGTTTGCCGGTTGCATGAAACAACCCCAAATAGGGATTCAACTAAGTTCTCTATATCTACTGCATATTTGTGGACCTGTGAAAACACTGACTGTTCATTATGCTGTTTTAGTATCATTACTAAGTTAACTAAAATCTATTTTTTAGTTTCTTGATAGACATCGAGAGTGAACTCTGCATCCTTTCATGTAACATGCTTAATTTTAGGTCCCTAGAATATTTTCAGAACTAAGGCTTCAGTTCTTAATTAATTATTAGAAAATGTCAGAAATCGAAGAGGAGCTTATAATGAAATTAAAGTGGTTGAAAATTCAATAGAATGTCTGTAAGCAAACAATGACACAAATGGGCAAAATATTTAGAGAACTTAATTGATCCCCTATTTGGGACTCTTTCCTGCCACCAGACAGTCACATTCTTAAATAAGCAAACTATCTGACAGGATTTCCATCCTACTTGTGATAATTATTATTGCTTAGAATACATGACCTTTTACTTACAGTTTCCTGAAACAGCTGCAGACAACCAATGTAACCATATCTGAACACAGCTATGCTATTGCTCTACTAAGCAATGCTTGTAAGTTGCATGCTTTTGTTATGCGCCCACATATTTATATGTGGACGCATTATGCCGTCATCTCTGTCCGTCCGTCCGTCCGTACGTCCGTCCGGGCGGCGTCCGTCCGGCGTCTGGCGTCCGGCGTCCGCTGCTCTATCTCCAAAACCCTTTGTCATACGTTCATGAAATTTGGCACATATGTTCCATTCATGAATGGGACGGCATGTGCGAACTTTCGGACGGATCCGACTACCGGTGTGCCCCCTAGTGGCAATTTTAGTTTTTTACGCTTACCTTTGTATCTTCAAAAGTCCTGAACGGATTTT
>NMRA01000195.1:627125-692750 GCA_002633005.1 Phoronis australis | reverse complement strand
TTTCTGGCATTCTAATGCTGTGCTAATCTCGTATGTTGGTAAATTTGTTTTTAATTCTATGTTTCTGTGGTGCTTTAAGCAACTGGTGTATAGGATGTGCTTGTATTATGAAGATTACTCACATTTTGCCCCTAGCCTATTGAGGAGACAATGACCATGCCTTTCCATTTTGCAAAGTATGCCCTCTACTGGCCACTTTATGGTACCAAGAAACAACCCTAGAAGGATACCGTATGCGGTGCAATTGTGGGCGCATTTCAACGCTCCGCGTTGCTCTTGTTTTCTATACACTCTGAATCTGAGTGATATTATGACCTAGGCATCAAGGCATGCTATGAAACGTTGACGAATTCTGTTTGTTATTTGTTGCAATTTTGTATTAGCAAAACGCCTCAAAATCCAGAAAATAAAGCCGCTCAGCCCAAACTTAAGTTGCCCATTTGTTTATATAGAAGGCTTTTTCAGCAAGGACTCAAGGCACTCTTTATGCGGGCATAGTCAGCAAATTTGCTGCCAAACATTGATCAAAAATTGTTTGTTTAATGGCAAGATGTCGCCTGCTATTCATCTAGTCTTATATGAATCAGATTTTTTGTCAAGTCCTACCAAGAGATTGCACTTTTCGCACTGCAAGAAAGTTCTTGTGTACTTTGCATCACACAGACCCAAAACCTAAAGGATTTTAAGGTCTCTGCAGTGCAGTCATGGACGTATTTCATTGCTTTGCGTTGCTCTAAATTGATGTTTGCATTAACGTGTTCACTTTTCAATGCTCACTTGTCCCTTACTTGATTTACAGACAGTACTAACCCAGAGCGATTCTCACGCCCTTTGGGCATTTTGGTTGAAAGTATCTATGGCAACAACACGTCTGTGACCATGTTACCTGGCAACATATCAGCATCAGCTCCTACCCAGCCGTTGCCCATGAAACTATTGGATTCACTTACTGTACATGCCAAGATGAGGTAGATAAATGGACACTTTGTCTTAGCAAACTGGTCACTGTAAAATTGGAATCACTTTGCACTGCGTCACTAAACGGTTTTTCTTGCTTTTCCAGGTAATGATGATGAGATAGGAATATTAAATAACTTTAAGAAAATCTGTGTTCGTATGCAGTGTGGTAGTTGTTAGACTGTACTGAAGCTTAACACTGTACTCCCTAGCTTATGCTACAGAACTTGACATTTTGTTGCTCTGTTAGCATTGTCATCAACATTGAGTTGAAACTGAGAGAGAAAACGTGCTAATGGAAGCTGTCAACTTTTGTAAGACAGAGATTTTCTGAATTTCTTTTCTGTTAATTCTCTCAATATAATCTGTGGCAACAGAAATGACAAAGTCCTGTCAGGTAATAAAGATTTTGAGACCAATATGTTGGAGGAAGTGACTTAAGGTCCAATATGTCTACACTGAATAAGGTGCAACTTTAACTGAGATCTTCATGATTTTCCATTTCAGCCTGATCCATCAAATAGTTCAGAGTGTGATGAGAGTCGCACAAAACAAAGCCAGTCCCGCCCTGGCACCAGCCATGATAGAGACGTACGCGAGACTGCTGGTGTATACGGAGATTGAATCGCTTGGCATCAAAGGATTTATAAGTGAGTTCACAATGCACATATCTTTTTCCAGTATCACTAGTCTTCCCAATGACTGAGGGCCTCAGTTGTAGGTTGAAGTAGAGTACATTCTTTGTTAATTGGGAGCTGCAATCACAATAGGCCACTACACGTAATTGTCATGATTTTTTTCATATCCTCATACCCCAAGCAACTCCCCACAGGCAACTCTTTGTAACTCCCTAGACATCTTTCCCAAAAAATCCTGGATCTGGTGACATATGATGTATATTGAGAGATTCAGTCATCTGTATCTCAGTATGACGATGGACAGAGTTATGTAGGTCTCTTTGAATAAAGGTAGACTAAAATTAGCGAGAATTGTTTGTCTTCTTGCATGCTGTGTTGGTTTCATCACGTGACCTTTAGTTAAGTCTGAAAAGATTTCTGTCCGGACCGTGGCTTGAACCCTTGACTTTCTGCCAGCCGTGCAGACACATTATTCCACTAAGTTTTCGGGACTGTTTTCAACAGTTAGTCCAATTTTTCTTACACACAGTTATCTTACCACTTTTACCATTGTCAGCTCAGTGTTTTTTATGCGCCCGCATTGGTGCATATTGTCATCATCTCTGTCTGGGTGTCCGGCATCCGTGGCTGTGTCTCCTAAACCCGTTGCAGGATCTTATTGAAATTCGAGAGGTATGTTCCTATGGGGACGAGTTTCGGACTGACCCGAATACCGCTGTGCCCCTAGTGGCAATTTTTTAGTTTTTTTGTTTGGCTCTGTATTGTCAAAGGTCCTCAACCAATATTCATGAAATTTGGCACATAGGCATCTATTAAATGAGATGATGCTATCCTTTCTTTTTCGGATAGATTCGAGGCATTTTGCACAATCTAGTGGCCATTTTTACTACTTTTGAGTCTGTTTTTGGCGACTGCCCCTCTATCAACCAAACCACTCTGACTAAGGATGATTGTGAAAATTGGCATGTATGTTCTTACTATAAAGAGGACGGTTGACGATGATTTTCCGACGACTTTGACTACTGTAACGCCTCCTGCAAGGTCTTTATTAAATTTACCACTTGTATTTATATGAAGTTGACAAAAACAAAAGATTTTTCTGTTAAAGAAACAATAACATTTAGACGGATTTGACGTATTTTGCACCATCTAGTGGCCAATTTTACTGTTTTCAAGTCTGTTTTTGGCGTCCGCCCTCTGCCAGCCAAATCACACTTAGGATGATTGTAAAAGTTGGCTAATTATGTTCTTAGTGTGAAGAATACCGGTCAGGGTTGATGATGATTTTCCAACGACTTCAATTACTGTGGTGCCTTCTATTGGCAGTTTTTTGCACCCATAACTGTATCTGCGAGGCCCACTACAGGATCTTTATTAAATTTAGCAAGTGTATTTTACATGAAGTTGACAATGGCAGACAACAACTTTCAGATGGATCCGACGAATGCTGTGTCCCCTAGTGGCAATTTCATTTTTTTCTGTTTTCCTCTGTATCTCTTAAGTTCCTTGACGGATGTTGTAAATAGATTTCTGTTAAAGAAACGGTGACATTTCCCTTTTTTGATGGATTCAAAGTATTTTGCACCATCTAGTAGCCATTTTGATGGTACAAATAAACACCCCTAGAAGCACACCATTTACGGTGCATTCGTGGGCGCATTTCAATGCTCTGCATCGCTCTTGTTTCAAAGGATATCAAGCCTCATTCTGGTTCTGTTGCTCTGTAAGTAACTGGCAGGTAATTCGCCAAATACACTATTATCTTAGGTATTGGTCATATACCTCTGACCATTGTTCTTTGCCAGGTGAATGACCAATGGTCATCTGTGTAGTGCAAAGCAAGTGACAATGGTAATACTGTTGGTTTGTCTCTCATTAAGAAGTTTAATTTAAAAGTAGACTTTGGAATCTTAAAAATGTTGTGAGCCTTCTAACAAAAAGTCAATATTAGAAGAAAGGAGTACATAGCACGTAGGATTTTCGTGAAGTTTCCCATCACCATCACAAAAATATTTAACTGACTTTAGGAAAATGTATTGTGTGAAGGTGCATACCTCTTCTTGAGTGAGCATTCCCCTGCAATGCATTATTCATGTGAAAAAAAATCACAATATTCACAAAATTTGTAAACGAATATATATATTTTCTGTACATTTCAATAACATATCTCATGTTGTAAACTATATTGAATATATTCTTTGTTTTCAAATTTACAGTGAGTTAGGCATAATACAGTGCAAACAATAGATGTAGTATAATTCATAATTAACATATTGCTATATTTCTCTCAACTGAGTAACTTAAAAACACTTTAAGCAGAAAGGCAGCATGGGGTTAAAGTCAAGCACATTAAAAATTAATTTAAAGTTATTTGAATTAATTAAGTTTACAGCATTGAAACCAAGTGATGAACCAATCAATACATTCCACTTAGTCTACAATGTAAGGGTGTAAAATAAGAAATGTTGACTAGTTGAGTTAAAAAGGAGAGTCCTATTCTTTCCCTGAGAGTCACCTTCTGATGCTAAGGCGATTTTAAGCAACTCACGCCTGATAGACAATAATAAATACGGACAAGTTCACAAATTGTCACACTAAAGATTGTAAACATTGCCATAAGATGATCCTAGCTACATAATCATTCATAGTGTACACACTTATCTGCTACACTCTTACGTTACATACTATGATCAAGATGAACCTAAGTCCATAGTGATAATTAGAATATATACAGTTCTAGCACTATGCACAGTTACTGAAATTAAGTATGAATTTAAGAAAATTTTGAGCATGGTTGGTGTTGATGATAGATGAATGATAGATAAGTTGATTACTGCAGTCTTGCAATAGTTGTCATGTTCTACAGTCTTACTGGAGGTGTGACAGTTATTGAGAGTGGCAGATCTACACAAATCATCACGTGAGACCAACTGTTTCAATGTGTAGAGAGCTGGGTGACAATGTTTAAACCCATTGATAATGTGCTGACAGAAGATCACTTTTAAAATTTTAAATAAAGGACGTTCTCTCTTTATGGTCACGAGGACGGAGAGGATTAACTGTTGAATATGGTTAGCTGACATAGCCATTTCAAATTTTCCCCTAGGCCTATATGAGATCGTGTAAAACAATTCAAAACTTAAGGCAAACTTATATTAAAACACATTTAAACAAAATGAACGCAAAACAAAAGCAAAATCTGTATTTAAAGTACACACCTTTACAAAATAATACTGTTTCAACAAAATATATCAGTGTGTCTAAAACTCTTTTGAGCGTGGTAATATTTTTCAGTTCTTGACAAAAATAATTGCTGATATTGCTCCAAGATTTACTGCGCTGCAGTGAACGATTAAAATTTTATTGACAGCTGAGCAATACAAACTATGCAAATAATAAAATAAATCTTACAAATTGAAATAAAATTCTACTTTTTGCTATATTGTGCTCTGCCAGCCAGCTGCTACAGAGAGGTAGTTTGCAGTTCTCGGTACACTCTTGGAAGTAAATGGGAACTGTAAACCTTATTGATTCCTGTCACATTATTAGTAACAACTTGTGGATGGTATCATCGCTAAAATGTATTTATCAGCAACAGGGCAATATTTACCGTAGTGGTTATAGAATTGCCCAGATAAACCGTTACTATCGGACCAACCACAAAGTGAAATCACAGTACATTTGGGGTTATGAGAGAGTTACAGATTTAAAGATTTAAAATTTTGATTTTGTTGAAAAAAGTTGTTCTAGTTCTTGTCATGTGGTTGAAAACTTAGGTGATCTTATTTAATAGGTATTCTTTTACACTGTTAGTGTTGTTTAGATATAAGGCTATTTCAGATTTCAGTTTTCAGCCTCTGACTCACTTACCATTCATGTCTTGTTAGTCAGCAGGTCAACTGTATGTGGCACTAATATTTTATAAGCACTTGTTGACAAAACGAAAAAAAAATCAATTTTAAAATCTCAAAGGTAATCATGTAAACTAAGACTAAAATTAGAAGAGAAATAGTCAAAATTTTAAACTCTGAAAGATTTTGTGGTGAAATATTTTTAAAACAATATAATTCTCCATTATTAACCTTTTTGAGGGTTTACTATCTACGGTAATTATGTTGTCATGCCATATTCAGTTCAATCTCACTAAGTCCGGCCACTGTCTCATCACCTTCTGTCTCCTTAGCCCCTGTCTCATCAGATGATTCTTTTGATAGGAAGTCAAAAGTGTTGTTATCATAGACATTTTGGTTTTCCTCACTACTGCCTTCCTCCATCTCAGAGAAGTCTTGTGCAGAATTCCTTGAACTGTGACTTAACTGTTGCTTGGATGTTTGACTGCCCTGTTGTTTCCTGGTCACACCAATTATGCACAAAATGATGACCATGAAAAGCATTATGGCCGCAGCCACTACGATGACAATAACGGTCACAGTGGTCAAGCCAGGCATCACCGTTGGATCAACCACTCTGTTGCTCTGACCATCAGACTGGGCAGTTGGTGAAGTTACTTGACCTATTCTGGTAGGCGTGGTTTCCTGTAAAGTTCATCGAAAGTTTCATTAGAAATATCTCCCATTCCGTAAGTATTCGAGACATGAAAGGTTTTCAAATGCTGATAAAATATAAGTAGTTTCTAGCATCACATGTGCTGTTTGTTACATAGGCCCCTATGTCTATAAGGCTACAAAAAGTAATCATTGCTTTCCATGTGGAAGAAACTTAGATCAGTTTTCATGATATGGTGGGCCATTGGCACTAGAGGCTCTTATACATATCTATTGACACAGTACTAAGTACTGCGGATGAGGCCAAGCATGAAATCCATCTTCAGACTTCAAAGACACGTTTTGAAAATCAAACCAAGCTATTATTAACCATTTAAGGGCACAGTGAGACTGTAAGATATGTTACATAATTGTATCTCGTAATTTATCTGCTCTGTTGTTATCCTTCGATGAAATTGACCCAGACTGCTATGAAACATCAAATTGTGAGTAACTGTCAAGTGATTTAAAAAGCTGGTTTGCTTGTTGCATCTTTGAAATTACAACATTACTTTGGAATTAACTTGTGTATGTTGATTTATATGGCAAATGATAGTAAAGCCCATTAGTAAGCTTTGTTTATAAAAATTGCTTGTGACATACATAGCGGAACTTACCTTTTTCGTTGTTGTTGTTGTCTTTTCAGTTGGAGGTTTCTGAGTTGTATCAGTTGCTGCTTCTTTTGTTGTCTTTGGTGTTTTTTCTGTTGTGGTCTGCTCAATAGATTTGGTGTTTTCTTCTAATAGAGTTGTTGTTTTTTCGTGCGTTCGAGATGTAGTCCTGTCTTGGGCTTGAGGAGTAGTTCTGTCTTGTGCTTGTGATGTAGTTCTCTCTTGTGCCTGAGGTGTAGTTCTCTCTTGTGCTTGTTGTGTAGTTCTGTCTTGGGCTTGCGGTGTAGTTGTTTCCAGAGGTGTCCTTGTTGTTGAATGAGATTTTGTCTTCTCTGGTTCTTCCTGAGTTGTCACATGGACAGTTGGTGCCAGAGCAGTCGTGGTATCATCAGAGCACTGGTTAGTATCATAGAACAGGACCGACTGCCCTACGAATCTAGATGGTGATGCACAATTAGCCTTATTATGCCAGCCATTCTGTGACACAGCCGAGTCGCGTAGCCAGTTAAGACTGCAATCACAGTTCCAAGGATTGTTGTGGTAGTAGAACATTGTAAGACTAGGAAGCTCTTTGATTGCAGCTTCCGGCAGAGTAGTCAGTCTGTTAGATGACACATCCAAGCTGAATAGGGACCTCAAGCCTTGTAGTGACTCTTTTGTAAGACTGGTAATTTCATTTCCACTTAGGTTAAGTCCAAATAGACTTGCTGATGAAGAAAATATGTTGTCAGGGATCTGTGCTATTTTGTTGTTGCTGAGGCTCAGCGTGAGAAGGTATGGGTGAGATTTAACAAAGTCTTCTGGAAGCTGTCCTATCTCATTGTCATTCAACTTAAGAATTCGTAAGTTAGGGAATGCTTCATGAACACGCTGTGGAATGTTGGTTATCTTACCATTCTGTAGGCTTAGTCTGGTCAGAGATGATAAATATTCAATGCCTGTTGGAAAATGGGTCAGGTCTGTGCCATCCATCGTCAGACTCATCAGCGTGTCACTGAGATCAGTGTTCTGCGGTATGTTGTAATTTGTTATTGGATTGCGTGCCAAGTTGATGACTACTAGACTTTTGTATCCTTCAAATGATCCCATTGTCAGTTCCATAATCTTATTATCGGCAAGGTGAATTTCTTGTAGCCTAACAAGGCTATTGAAGGCTGGTAGTGATGAACTTGTAAGTTTGTTACCATTCAGATAAAGATGCGTCAACAACGACAGTCCAGTGAAAGTTTCTGTATCCAAAGAGTTTAACTCGTTATTTTCAAGATGTAGGAATACCAGGTTCTTGATCCCATTGAAAGCACCAGCATCTATTGTAGACACTTTGTTGTTTTCTAACCGGAGTCCAACAACTGCTAGGTTGGTTTCATCTGGAGGTTGACTGATCCGCACGATGTTGTTGTTATCTAGCTTCAGCTGTGTTAGTGAAAGACCGGTTAGTGCTGCATAGGGAACTTCAGCTAATTTATTACTACTCAAATCTAGCAGACCAAGTATGCGTTTTATGCCAGTGAATGCTTCACGGTCAATCTTGTTGATGCTGTTGTTCCTTAGATTAAGAGTTTCTAAGCTGGTCAATTCCCTAAAGGCATGTCGTGGAATCTCAGTGATTTTGTTGTCACTCAAGTCAATACTTGTGATGATGAAAGTAGTTGGAAGAAAGTCAGGAATTGTGGTCAGTTCTGCAGATGCACAGTTGAGAGTGTATTTCTGCTCACCATCAGAGGTGTAGGGTATACATGTACACAGTCCAGCTTCTGGGCAGGTAGGTTTAGGCACTGAAGTACTTGTTTGGGTGGTGGAAGTGCTTATTCCATCAGTATTGACTGCTGTTGTTCTGAATATCAGTGTTGTGGCTCTTGATGAAGTTGTCTGGTCACGTGCCTTTGTACTCACTTCTGCTGCTGGAGTTGTCTGTTTGTGACTCTCTGTGCTCACTTCAGCTAAACCAGTTGTTTGAGACAATGTACTTGTTTCAACTGCAGGAGTTATCTCACCTTGAGACTTCGTGCTCACATCAGCTGGTCGAGTTGTCTGATCATGAGCCTTAGTGCTCACTTCAGCTCGTTTTGTTGTTTGATCATGAGGCTTAGTGCTCACTTCAGCTTGTCGAGTTGTCTGAACAAGAGACCGTGTGCTCAATTCAGCTGGTTGAGTTGTCTGATCATGAGATGTTGTGCCCACATCTGCTGGTTGTGTTGTCTGATCATGAGGCTTTGTGCTCAATTCAGCTGGTTGAGTTGTTTGATCATGAGGCTTAGTGCTCACTTCAGCTCGTTGAGTAGTCTGATCATGAGCCTTAGTGCTCACTTCACCTGGTTGAGTTGTCTGATTATGAGGCTTAGTGCTCAATTCTGCTTGTTGAGGTGTCTGATCTTGAGCCTTAGTGCTCACTTCAGCTGGTTGAGTTGTCTGATCATCAGGCTTAGTGCTCACTTCAGCTGATTGAGTTGTCTGATCATGAGCCTTAGTGCTCACGTCAGCTGGTTGAGTTGTCTGATCATGAGGTTTAGTACTCACTTTAGCTGGTTGAGTAGTTTGATCATGAGGCTTTGTGCTCAATTCCGCTGGTTGAGTTGTTTGATCATAAGGCCTAGTGCTCACTTCTGATGGTTGAGTTGTCCGATCATGAGCCTTAGTGCTCACTTCAGCTGGTTGAGTTGTCTGATTATGAGGCCTTGTGATCAATTCAACTGGTTGAGTTGTCTGGTCATGAGCCTTGGTGCTCACTTCACCTGGTTGAGTTGTTTGATAATGAGCCTTAGTGCTCACTTCAGCTCGTTGAGTAGTCTGATCATAAGGCTTAGTGCTCACTTCTGCTGATTGAGTTGTCTGATCATCAGGCTTAGTGCTCAGTTCTGCTGGTTGAGTTGTTTGATCATCAGGCTTAGTGCTCACTTCAGCTGGTTGAGTTGTTTGATCATCAGGCTTAGTGCTCACTTCTGCTGGTTGAGTTGTTTGATCATGAGGCTTAGTGCTCAATTCAGCTCGTTGAGTAGTCTGATCATGAGGCTTAGTGCTCACTTCAGCTCGTTGAGTAGTCTGATCATTAGGCTTAGTGCTCACTTCTGCTGGTTGAGTTGTTTGATCATGAGCCTTGGTGCTCACTTGTGCTGGTTGAGTTGTCTGATCATGAGCCTTAGTGCTCACTTCTGCTGGTTGAGTTGTCTGATCATGAGCCTTAGTGCTCACTTCTGCTGGTTGAGTTGTTTGATCATGAGGCTTAGTGCTCACTTTAGCTGGTTCATTTGTTTGATCATGAGCCTTGGTGCTCACTTGTGCTGGTTGAGTTGTCTGATCATTGGACATAGTGCTTATTTCTGGTGGTTGTGTTGTCTGGTCATGGGCCTTAGTACTTACATCTGCTGGTTGAGTTGTCTGGTTATGAGGCTTTGTGCTCTCTTCATCAGGTTGAGTTGTCTGATCATGTGACTCTGTGCTCACCTCAGCTGGTTGAGTTGTCCGATCATGAGCCTTGGTGCTCACTTCACCTGGTTGAGTTGTTTGATAATGAGCCTTAGTGCTCACTTCAGCTCGTTGAGTAGTCTGATGATAAGGCTTAGTGCTCGCTTCAGCTGGTTGAGTTGTCTGATTATGAGGCCTTGTGCTCAATTCAACTGGTTGAGTTGTCTGATCATGAGCCTTGGTGCTCACTTCACCTGGTTGAGTTGTTTGATAATGAGCCTTAGTGCTCACTTCAGCTCGTTGAGTAGTCTGATGATAAGGCTTAGTGCTCGCTTCAGATGGTTGAGTTGTTTGATCATGAGTCTTTGTGCTCACATCTGCTGGTTGTGTTGTCTGATCATGAGGCTTAGTGCTCAATTCAGCTGGTTGAGTTGTTCGATCATAAGGCTTTGTGCTTACTTCAGATATTTGAGTTGTCTGATCATGAGCCTTTGTGCTAATTTCTGATGGTTGTGTTGTCTGGTCATGGGCCTTAGTACTTGCATCTGCTGGTTGTGTTATCCGATCATGAGGATTTGTGCTCCTTTCACTTCGTTGAGTTGTCTGATTTCGAGGCTTTGTGCTCTCTTCAGCAGGTTGAGTTGTCTGATCATGTGACTGTGAACTCCTCTTGGCTGGTTGAGTTGTCTGATACTGATCCTTAGTGCTCACTTCTTCTCGTTGAGTTGTCCGATTATGAATGTTTGTGGTCACTTCAGCTGGTTGAGTTGTCTGATCATGAGGTTTTGTGCTCTCTTGAGTTAATTGAGTTGTCTGGTCGTGGGTCTCAGTGCTCATTTCAGCTCCTTGTGTTGTCTGATCATGAGGCCTAGTGCTCTTTTCAGTTGGTTGAGTTGTCTGATCATCACGCTTTGTTATCATTTCATCTGGTTGAGTTGTTTGATCATGAGGCTTTGTGCTCACTTCAGCTTGTCGAGTTGTCTGAACAAGAGATCGTGTGCTTAAGTCAGCTGGTTGAGTTGTCTGGTCATGAGATTTTGTGCTCACATCTGCTGATTGAGTTATCTGATCGTGAGGCTTTGTGCTCATCTCAGCTGGTTGAGTTGTTTGATTATGAGGCTTTGTGCTCAATTCAGCTGGTTGAGTTGTCTGATTATGAGGCTTTGTGCTCAATTCAGCTCGTTGAGTTGTCTGATCATAACCCTTAGTGCTCAATTCAGGTGGTTGAGTTGTTTGATTATGAGGCTTTGTGCTCAATTCAACTGTTTGAGTAGTCTGATCATGAGGCTTTGTGCTCACTTCTGCTGGTTGAGTTGTCTGATCATGAGGCTTAGTGCTAACGTATGCTGGTTGAGTTGTCTTATCATGAACTTTTGTTGTCAATTCAGCTTGTTGAGTTGTCTGGCTGTGAGCCTTTGTCGTCACAACAGCCTGTTGAGTTGTCTTATTGTGAGCCCTCGTGGTCACACCAGCTTGTTTAGATGTCTGATCAGGAGTCTTTGTGGTTACACCTGCTGATTGGGATGTCTGACCAGGAGCTTTTGTGGTTACACCAGCTTGTTGAGTTGTCTGATCTTGAACTTGTGTGGTCACACCAGCTGGTGTAGCTGTCTTATGATGAGACTTTGTGGTTTCAGTGCCAGGTTTAGAGGTTTGTTCATGCGCTTTTGTGGTCACACCAGCTGGTTGTGTTGTCTGGTCTTGAACCCTTGTGGTCACACCAGCAGTTTGAGTTGTTTGATCATGAGCCTTTGTGGTTACACTATCTGTTTGCATTGTTCGATCTTGAGCCATTGTGGTCACAGAAGCAGGTTGAGTTGTCTGATGATCAGCCTTTGTGGTCATACTAGCTCTCTGAGTGTTTTGATTATGAGCTTTTGTTGTCATACCACTTTGTTGATTTGTCTGATCAGGAGCTTTTGTGGTCACATCCGCTTGATGAGTTGTCTTTTCATGAACTTTTGTGGTTACATCAGCTGGTTTAGTTGTGTCATCATGAGCCTTTGTGGTCTCAGTGCCAGGTTTAGATGTCTGTTCGTATGCTCTTGTGGTCACACCGGCTGGATGTGTTGTCTGATCTAGAGTCCTTGTGGTCACACCAGCAGTTTGAGTTTTTTGATCATGAGCCTTTGTGGTCATTCCAGCTGGCTGAGTTGTCTGATTATGAGCCTTTGTGGTCACACCAGCCAGTTGCGTTTTTCGATCCTGAGCCCTTGTGGTCACAGCAGAAGGCTGCGTTGTCTGATCATGAGCCTTTGTGGTCACTTCAGTCGGTTGAGTTGTATGATTGTCAACCTTTGTGTTCATACCAGCTGGTTTAGTTGTCTCATCATAAACCTTTGTGGTCTCAGTGCCAGGTTTAGATGTCTGTTCATGTGATTTTGTGGTCACACCAGCCGGTTGTGTTTTTTGATCTTGAGCCCTTGTGGTCACACCTGCAGATTGATTTGTTTGATCATGAACCATTGTGGTCAATCCAGCTGGCTGAGTTGTCTGAACATGAACCTTTGTGGTCACATCAGCTAGTTGCGTTGTTCGATCTTTAGTCCTTGTGGTCACAGCAGCAGATTGAGTTGTCTGATCATGAGGCTTTGTGGTTACACCAGATGGTTGAGTTGTCTCACTATGAGCCTTTGTGGTCTCAGTGCCAGGTTTAGGTGTCTGTTCATGTGCTTTTGTGGTCACACCAGCTGGTTGTGATGTCTGATCTTGAGCCCTTGTGATCACACCAGCAGGTTGAGTTGTTTGCTCATTGGCCTTTGTTTTCATACCAGCTGGTTGTGTTGTCTGGTCTTGAGCCCTTGTGGTCATCCCAGCAGGTTGAGTTCTCTGGTCATGAGCCTTTGTGGTCACAATAGCTGGTTGCGTTGTATGTTCTTGAGCCCTTGTGGTCACAGCGGCAGGCTTTGTTGTCTGATCATGAGCCTTTGTGGTCACTTCAGCCGGTTGAGTTGTTTGATCTTGAACCTTTGTGGTCACACCAGCTGGTTTGGTTGTCTCATCATGAGCCTTTGTGGTTCCAGTGCCAGGTTTAGATGTCTGTTCATGTGCTTTTGTGGTCTCACCAGCTGGTTGTGTTGTCTGATCTTGAGCCCTTGTGGTCACACCAGCAGATTGAGTTGTTTGATCAGGTGCCTTTGTGGTCACTGCAGCTGGCTGAGTTGTCTGATCATGAGATTTAGTGGTCACACCAGCGGGTTGCGTTGTTCGATCTTTAGCACTTGTGGTCACAGCAGCAGGCTGCGTTGTCTGATCATCAACCTTTGTGGTCACACCAGCTGATTTAGTTGTCTCGTCAAGAGCCTTTGTGGTCTCAGTGGCTGGTTTAGATGTCTGTTCCTGTGCTTTTGTGATCACACCAGCTGGTTGTGTTGTCTGGTCTTGAGCCCTTGTGGTCACACCAGCAGGTTGAGTTGTCTGGTCATGAGTCTTTGTGGTCACACTAGCTGGCTGAGTTGTCTGATCATTAGATTTCGTGGTCACAGCAGCCTGTTGCGTTGTTCGATTTTCAGCCCTTGTGGTCACACCAGCATGTTGAGTTGTCTGATCATACGCCTTTGTGGTCACACTAGCTGGTTGCATTGTTTGATCTTGAGCCCTTGTGGTCACAGCGGCAGGTTTTGATGTCTGGTCATGAGCCTTTGTGGTTACACCAGATGGTTGAGTGGTCTGATGGTGAACTATTGTGGTCAAGCCAGCTTGTTGAGTTGTGTCATCAGGAACCTTTGTGGTCACACCTGCTGGTTTAGTTGTCTGATCATGAGCCTTTGTGGTCACACCAGCAGGTTGAGTTGTTTGATCATTAGCCTTTGTGGTCACACTAGCTGGTTGCGTCATTCGGTCTTGAGCCCTTGTGGTCACAGCGGCAGGTTTTGTCTGGTCATGAGCCTTTGTGGTCACTTGAGCTGCTTGTGTTGTCTGGTCTTGAGCCTTTGTGGTTACACCAGATGGTTGAGTGGTCTGATGGTGAACTATTGTGGTCACACCAGCTTGTTGAGTTGTGTCACCAGGAACCTTTGTGATCACACCTGCTGGTTTAGTTGTCTGATCATGAGCCTTTGTGGTCACACCAGCTGGTTGTGTTGTCTGATCTTGAGTCATTGTGGTCACACCAGCAGGTTGAGTTGTCTGATCATGAGCCTTTGTGGTCACACCAGCTGGCTGCGTTGTTCGATCCTGAGCTCTTGTCGTTACAGCGGCAGGCTTTGTTGTCTGGTCATGAGCCTTTGTGGTCACTTCAGCTGGTTGTGTTGTCTGGTAATGAGCCTTTGTGGTCACACCAGATGGTTCAGTTGTCTGATGGTCAACTTTTGTGGTCACACCAGCTTGTTGAGTTGTCTCATCAGGAGCCTTTGTGGTCACACCAGCTGGTTGTGTTGTCTGATATTGAGTCCTTGTGGTCACACCAGCAGGTTGAGTTGTTTGATCACTAGCCTTTGTGGTCATACCAGCTGGTTGTGTTGTCTGGTCTTGTGCCTTTGTGGTCACACTAGCTGGTTGCGTTGTTCGGTCATCGTGAGCTCTTGTCGTTACTGCGGCAGGCTTTGTTGTCTGGTCATGAGCCTTTGTGGTCACACCAGATGGTTCAGTTGTCTGATGGTCAACTTTTGTGGTCACACCAGCTTGTTGAGTTGTCTCATCAGGAACCTGTGTGATCACACCTGCTGGTTTTGTTGTCTGATCATGAGCCTTTGTGGTCACACCAGCTGGTTGTGTTGTCTGATCTTGAGTCCTTGTTGTCACACCAGCAGGTTGAGTTGTCTGATCATGAGCCTTTGTGGTCACACCAGCTGGTTGCGTTGTTCGATCTTGAGCTCTTGTCGTTACAGCGGCAGGCTTTGTTGTCTGGTCATGAGCCTTTGTGGTCACACCAGATGGTTCAGTTGTCTGATGGTCAACTTTTGTGGTCACACCAGCTTGTTGAGTTGTGTCATCAGGAACCTTTGTGATCACACCTGCTGGTTTAGTTGTCTGATCATGAGCCTTTGTGGTCACACCAGCTGGTTGTGTTGTCTGATCTTGAGTCCTTGTGGTCACACCAGCAGGTTGAGTTGTCTGATCATGAGCCTTTGTGGTCACACTTGCTGGTTGCGTTGTTGGATCTTGAGCTCTTGTCGTTACAGCGGCAGGCTTTGTTGTCTGGTCATCAGCCTTTGTGGTCACTTCAGCTGGTTGTGTTGTCTGGTCATGAGCCTTTGTGGTCACACCAGCTGGTTTAGTTGTCTGATCATGAGCCTTTGTGGTCACACCAACAGGTTGAGTTGTGTGATCTTGAGCCTCTGTGGTCACTGCAGCAGGTTGTGTTGTCTGATCATGAGCGTTTGTGCTCATACCAGCTGGTTTAGATGTCTGATCTTGAGCTTTTGTTGTCACACCAGCTGGTTGAGTTGTTTGGCTTTGAGCCTCTGTGGTCACACCATCAGATTGTGTTGTCTGTTCCTTTTGCCGAGCTGTTATTTTCCTCAAAGTTGTTGTCTCTTTTCTTGCTGTTGTCGTTTGAGATGTTGTTGTTGTTGGACATTCCACTTCAGGGAAGTTTTTGATGCTGAATGTAGTTAGCTGTTCTGGGGATGCACATGCCGGTTCTTTAGGTGTGTTGTATTTTGTGGATTGAATCCAGTAAAGATAACAGTCACACCTGAATGGATTGTTGTCATACTTTAGGATTTTTAGATTTTTCATGGATCCTAGTGTGAGTTCATCAAGAGTTTGTAGTTGATTTCCACTGATGTCCAGTGACTGTAGTGCGTCTTCTAGACCTGATAGGGATCCTGGCTGTAATGTATTCATCACGTTGTTTGCCAGATTAAGTGTACTCAAGTATGCAAGACCTGTAAATGTATCATTTTCTACTTGACTTATTTTGTTATCTGATAATACCAACGTTTCCAACTTTTGCAACGACTTAACATTTTCTGGAACTTTTGTCAGTTTGTTGTGAGACATGTTTATTTCTTCCAATAATTTATTTGCAGGTCCAAAACTTGCCTCACTTATTTCATTGTGTGTTAAGTGTAGAATCTTAAGAAGTGGAAAATGCTGTGTGAACACTGAAGGGACCAGTTTTATCTTGTTGTAACTCATGTGAAACTCTTGAATTGTTGGTGGCATCTGGACAAAGTCGAAGAGATTTTCAATCTGGTTATTGCTTAGATGAAGGTCTCGTAGTTTCAAGAGAATCATAAGTGCACCAACTGTTGCTTGTGATGTCAGCTGGTTGTTGTCAAGTTTTAAAATGTATAGAGAAAGTTCAGTTCCTTTAAATGTGTTTCCACTCATCTCACTGATTCTGTTGGATGTGAGGTCTATTGAGCCTAAAGACGGAAATCCTGTAAAGTCGTTATCCTCTAGCTTGTTGATGAAATTGCTGCCAAGGTCAATTGATTGAAGTCTGTCCAACTCGATGCCAGGATGGCTACCAACAGTCCTTATATTGTTGTTTCGCAGGTTAAGTGAATTGATTGATTTCAGTTTTTCCACAGCTGCCCAGGGCACCTGTTCTAAATTGTTGTCTTGAGCACTTAGGGAGTAAAGAGATTGCCCCAGTCCATTAAAAGCATTGGAATCTATTTTTGTTATTTTGTTACTGTTTAAAATAATTTGACCTATGCCACCATGAAATGCAGAAAATGCGTTATCTTGTATTTGCTCTAGATCATTTCCTGTTAAGTCCAGGCTCAGTACAACATCTCTGCTAGGAGTGAACTGAGGCAAAGTTGGACCCAACCTCCGCACACGGCAGTTGATGAGCCACCCCATCTGCATAAAGTTAGTGCATTCACACATTGGGGCAGGACAGCCCGATGGCACTGGTGTAGTTGGAGCATTGGTAGTAGCTATTGGTGCCATAGTTGTGCTTGCTGGTGGCTGGGTTGTAGGTGGTACTGGAGTTGAACTTGATGGGGTCTTGGTTGTAGTCGTTGGTACTTGAGTCGTAGTCGTTGGTACTTGTGTTGTAGTTGTTGGTGCTTGTGTTGTAGTTGTTGGTACTTGAGTCGTAGTCGTTGGTACTTGAGTCGTAGTCGTTGGTACTTGTGTTGTAGTTGTTGGTGCTTGTGTTGTAGTTGTTGGTGCTTGTGTTGTAGTTGTTTCCGGACATTCTGTAACTGGAAAGCTCAACACAGATGCACCAGCTTGTTCTGGAGGTGTAACACACTTGGCTCCTGTCTTTGAGTTATAGGATGAGTTCTGAAGCCAGTTTAAGTTGCAGTCACAGTGAAGTTTATTGTCATAATAACTAAATGTACCGAGACGTGTCAGTGGAAGGAAGGTCTTCGAGTTGAGTGTTGTTAGCTGGTTTCCACTTATGTCTAAAGTTTCTAGGGATCCTTCAAGGCCAGCAAATGCTTTTTCTGACAAGCTGGAAATTGCATTTTCAGCAAGGTTTAGCCTTATCAAGTTCTTTGAGTTGATAAATGCATTGTCTGCCACATCAGAGATAGTGTTCCGCTGGAAGCCAATAATCTCCAGCTGTTGGTGAGACTGTAGAAAAGTTGCTGGTACTTGATTAAATAAATTTCCTCCAGCTTCAAGAACTTTGAGCTTTTGTAGGGAGTTTGTTGTGGTGTCTGGAATTTCTGAAATTTTGTTGCCTACTATGTACAGGTACTCCAAAGCAGTCAGAAAGCTGTTCCCTTGAATGAACGTGGTGAGTTGGTTGCTTGATAAATCGGCAAACATCAGTTTAGTGTTCACATCACTGAAAATGATTTCTTGGAGCTTGTTGTGAGAAATTGTAAAGTAGGCCAACTCTGGCAAGTTCTGCATGAAGTTGTTGGGCAAGTTTGTCAGTTGGTTAGACGCCATTAGCAGGTTCTTCAATGTACGTCCGGTAGTTTTGAATACATCAGGGTGAATGTCGTTGATCTGATTGCCTCCCACGTTCAAAGTGGCGAGTGAGTTTAAGCCGACAAATGATGAAGCGGGCAGAGAAGTCAGTTGATTATTGCTGATGTCAAGATTCGTAAAAATACCAAAGTTCAAGGTGCCTGGGTTGTTGATAGATTGGACTTGGTTGTCACTGATCATGAAGTAAGTCAGGTGTTTAAGCTGGGATAATGAATCCCATGGAACAGTGGTCAGTTGGTTCTGGTCCAAGGCCATGTAGTACAGTGTTGAAGACATGCCTTCAAAGGCTCGAGTATCCACTTGGCTAATTTCATTATTTTTTATCACCAGTTGTTGTATGCCGGAACGAAAATTAACAAAGGCCGACGCCTGAATATTGTTGATGTTATTGTTACTCAAATCTAAGGTGACCACGGTGTCTTGTGTGTCTGTAAATGCTGGTACATTTGGTCCAAACCCGCGATTTGCACAGTTGATCATCCAGCCTGTGCCACTTGCTGTTGGTATTTGTGCACAGGAACACAAGGGCGCTGGGCAGTTTTGTGCAGATGTCGTCATGTGTAGGGTTAACATGACCACAATCAGAACCTGAAAAGTTAAGAGGTCTCGGGTCAGCAACATGTTAAATTTGAACCAGTAGTTAAGTGCATATGAATGTCATTTTTATCTGCGATTTAACCACTTTTTGTATTACAATTATCCAAGATAGTTATAACTTTTGGGGTCCTCAGTTGGATTTGTCATTGGGGCGGGGACCCTTTGGGAACTAAGTTGCTATTTTTATTGCCTTATTGTTTTTGATTTTTTTCAGTTTCAAAGGCTTATAACACTATTGCCTGCATTTTTTCAAAATGTTCGATAGGTGGTACCTGTGGTTCGTATGTTACCTATGATAAAGAATTAATGTTGACCTTATTTTTTTAAAAATGTGAAGCAACATAATTGACTTTACTCTTTCCATTGGGTCAAATGGATGAGATATCTTATTGGTCTGTGAGCCAGAAGTCATTGAAAACATGAGATAGCATAGCTGGTTGAGTGACCCAGCGAAACCAGCGAATTAATCAAGAGCAGTCATTGTTTGAGACAGTACCAAGTCAATAAATGAGTGTTGGAATATAAATTTGCAGTTAATAAAGAGTAAAGTATGCTACTTGTCTGATTTACCTCACAATGTGGTCGGCAAGTGAATTTCTTCACAAAAATTAGGATTAAAAAAATCTACTTTCATGAACTGTGCTGTGTAGATGTTATAAAACAATATTAGGTAGAGTTTCCGCTCTTTGTAAGAAAGTAATGGGATTTTTAACATGGAAAATGGAAAATGACAGTTTTGGCAATTATTTTTGTGCAAAATAAATGAATAACCGTAGCAGAGAAGAAATGGTTCATTGTTTTGATATTTTGTACCAGCAAACAAGGCTTTGAGAAATCGTGGACATCTGTAACAATGTTAGATGCCTTTGAAAATGAAAAGGCTCGATTTTGGCCTTTATTTTTGTGTGAAATTGGTGAGGTTTAATTACAGTAAAGGACTGTGTGGAAATTTTAAATGTGACAACTTCACAGCTGCATATTGCTGATAATTTGTATAGAGTATTCAGTTCAAACAGTTTGTTCTGTCTAGTACACAGAAGCTTGTTGTCCAATATTTGATGACATGCAGGAATTCCTTAACAGAACTTGTTAAACAGTGATTTTATGGTTGAGTTGGAAATTGCTGAAAGGACGTTTCAAAATATGTAGGTTTAGTGATTTTGTGGAGTAGATTTGTTTGAAGGATAAATCTCAGCTGTGGTGTGTGGGAATGTCCCTCTTTGATGAATGGCTGTAGTTTGCTGGACAATGCAGCTATTCAGCTCATTCATACAAACTATGTGATATTCTGGGTTCTTTATTAGGTAATGTATACTGGAGTAAAGGGTGTATTCCAACCTGGTACAGGGAAAATATCTGTTCATTCCATTTGCACACCAAGCTGCAGTATATTCAGAAGCTCAATAGTTTATCAATATAACATAACTGTTGTGCTTTTGAACCCATACTGTATGATTCATTCTTAATTTTTAGCACCATGTGAGTTGCATCGTTTTTGTGTAGTATTCAGTTTTGATCTCTTGCGAACACGAAATGCATGTGTCTTTTAGAACAATACCAAGAAACATAACCACAACAGAAAGAGTGTGAATAAATCCAAGCAGTTTGAATGTTCACCAGATGACCAGTGTATTCGTGCGTTTCATGTTAACAAAGTCAAAAGGAAAATCAATATTACTTTCCAGATTTTTTAGTGTAAATTTCAGTTTTATTTTAGCCAATTCCACATATCCCTAGTCTTGTCATCTTAGGTTAGCAGCCTTTGATTGCTGTCTGATTCAAGACTCCAATAGATTAGTCTGAAAGGAAATTCTTAATAATAGCTCAACAGGCTTGGTCAGTTGTAAGCCTTTGGCTAAACATGTAGTACAATGACCATCCCTTCAGGTAGATCAGGTTTGCTTTTGACTTGGAAAAGTCTCCTGAAACTCTTGAGTGTAAAGTATTGCAAGCTGGAGTAGGCAATGGATGGAAGAAAAGTTACTTTCCACTCTAAAGTGGTGGGAGAATTGCAGATTAACATGTCAGCCATTTGTCATAGTCATGGGATTTTGGTAGTTTAAACATCAGTGACAGTCTTGGCTCAAAATTAAGGTTATTTTACAGGATGGATCAGTTAGGCCCTGAATAAAGAGTAGATTGCTTTCTAGATATTTATCTGTCTCCAATAAAGATTAGAACGTTTTCTGTCATATGTTCGTCCCATCTCCAATAAAGGTTAGATCATTTTGTATCATATATGCTCATTCCATCTCCAATAAAGATTAAACGGACGTTTTCTATCTTATTTTCATCCCATCTCCAATGAAGATCAGATCCTTTTCTATACTATGTTCATCCCATCTCCAATAAAGATCAGATCGTTTTCTATCATGTTCATCCTGCCGTTTCCTCCCAAGCCCGGAAATCCCTTCCAAATTGAGTAAAGAACAAGACCATGCCAATTTTTTAATGTTAATTGGCCTAAATTGAAACGCTGTTTATTAAAGAAAACTTAGGATTAATGAAAGTTCAACTTGATGATATCAAAATTGTTCCATTAAAACTTTTTGAAACGAATACTCTTATACTAAATCTAATGTTATAATATAATGTTATAATATTTTACTTTTATAATGTTTACTTTAATTTTCAATGATGTACACTTCCACATTAATCTTACCGGTATTATAGTAAAAGTAACAGTTACAGGAGAGGACTTTGCAGTGAGAATCAAAAATCCGAGTTATGGAGCTGCCAACTCGATCATCGAGGCCTCAACTTGTCTAGATGCACCAGACATTTGTGGTTTTTATTCAGTTTTGATCCCAGAGTACTTTTATGTACAAAACTTCACAAGTTTCCAAGACATTGTCTAGGAAGTTCTAAAACTAGGGGCTTGGGTCTAACTGAATCTTTGTACTAGAAATCATACTCAAAATTAATTTTGGCACTTTCCATCCTACTCGCGATAAGTGTCTATTAGAGTACATTATGAATTATGCATGTGAATTTCTACGTGCACTCGAAATTTCAAGTTCAGATTCAAATTTTTAACCATAATGCTGGGGTCATCAAATGCAAACTCGGATTAAGCAGTTATTCATGTGAGGCATTATGTACTCGAGCATAGAATAATAGACACATATCTTGAGTTCCATAAAGTTGAATAGAAAATGCTAAAAATAATTCTGAGTTTAATTCTGAGTAAAAAGATAAGATCCCGGACCCTGATTTCACTTCAGTCATACCTGTAGCTGTCTCAAATCCATGTTTGTATGTTAACTCCAAGGTGACATGCGAAATACTCCAAAATTGTGTAAAATCAACTTTTTGATCCTGCATCAACTGTGGAACACACCCATCCTGTATTGTACCTGCACTTTCTGTGAATCACTCACATGGCTAGAAGGCCAAGCCCAGCTATTGTGCTTTGTTTGTGCTCCTTTGGGAGCCATTATGTAACAGTTGGACTTCTCTTGATGTTCCACCTTTTCAGTAGGGCCAATAGTAATACCCTCTACAAAGAGGTCCAGCATTCCACCTGTTACCTTATCTATTATGGTCTCAGTATCATTGATGAATAGAAATATGGGAGGGTACATATTAGTGAAAGCAAAAGTTATAGACTTGGATGCTGAACTCAATGTGCACTGCCTTTAGATGAAGAGTGACAGGCTACCTTCCTCTTAAGATTATCTGGGACCTTAATAAACGACCACAACGCTTAAGTCAAATATCGATAAAACAATGCTTTGTCAACCATTAAAAGTATATATTTTCTGAAAGGAGAAAGCTCGAAGATTCTGCTTCTTATTACTGTGTCAATATTATTGTCCCGTGACCATGTTTGTTTTTTAAGTCTAATTTCCATGTGCAAGAAATGTACATTTATAGCAATGAAAACTTTGTTGTGTCTCAAAACCCAGTTAGGCATTTTTTTAAAACGAAAATAGCGGTCTTATTCGTATATCGCTCAACAGCATTTTTGGCATAAACTCCAAACTAAGCGAGTAATAAAAATTTCCTGATTTTTTCAAGACATAATGTAAATTTTTCATTTAAAAAAGTTTCAGTTAAATTAGCTGGGAGGTTATTGTGCTGTGAGTGTATTTTTCTTGCCCAGGAAAATTTGACATAAAAATGTGGTCACGTGACAGTAATTAAGACAAAGTAGTAAGATGCATATTTTAAGAATCCTTGATCTTTCTCCTTTCAGAGAATATGTATTTTTAATGGTTGGCAAAGCATAGTTTTATCGATATTTGACTTAGAATTGAGGTTGCTTATTAAGGTTCTAGTTAACCCCAATTCACAATCAAATGTTTTGTTTTTGTAGAAGCGTGGTGAACTGATGGGATAGGTGAAATTACTTCAAGTATATTGGTGATGCTTAACCAGATTATGCTGAATAAAAATATTTGCAACTGTTTTGAAAAACATGTTCTTTTTTGTTTTTCTTTTGTGAAAAATTTTGCTTATTTTCTTTTGAAATATCTATTACGTATGTTATTTAGGCAGGCAATATCTTGTTTTATTCTTTCATCAGTTTTAGTGGATGACTGAATAGTGTATTCACTATCTTGTGCAATGACGAATGAATTGTCTTCATTATATTAGATCCATGGGTACAGGTTTATTAAACTTTATTTTTGATGGGGTGCAGCTTGAAAATTGGAACTCAAAAAAGAAAGTTCTTCGGAAGGAGCTTCTATGAAAAAGTCACCTGTTTGTAGATTTTTGTCCCAGAAATGCTCTATTTGATCCTGGTGAAAGCTGCTCAGAAGGACAAGCGGCAAAAATCCCCGCATATCTTTAGAAATGCGTGACTTCCTTGTAACCGTGGCATGCCATTCATAGGCTAAGGGTTTTATGTGAATGGGGTCAGTATGGTTGTTTCATTGATAGTTAACCTCATAATTTTTACATACTTTTTTGCAAAACTTTTATAATGAAAAGGTTTAGCCATTCACCGGATATTCGTCTGTAGGTAGTAGTCATGTATAGAGAACCAATTTTGTCCATTGAATAACAGACGTCTTTAAACTGGTTCTCCTCATCTGGGACCCTGTAAATGACTTAATATGTAGGGTAATATTGACTTACAGGGAATCCAGATTTTGAGCTCAACCAGTTTTCTCCACTGAACATCAGGCCTCAAACTGCTAACTCAAAATATCCCTAAAGCTTGGCCTCTATTAGTCACCTGGAGGGGCCCTGGGAAACCAATTTGATGCTTGCAGAGGAGAAAATCAAAATGTCAGACTCCTGTAACTGTTACATATAATTTCCACATTAGAAGTAAATGTCAGGTATAATTGCTTTTGGTGTCATGTTAATTTATTTTGCCTAATTGAATTGGTGGTTAGTATGAGTGTATGTCTCTTTAAAGTCTTTCCTTTATCCATACTCAAAACTCTCACTGCTGTATTAAAAGTGCATGCACACCTAGTAAAACCATGAACTGAAAGATGTCTAGGTGAAGTTCCAGTGGTTTTGAATAGCATCAAAGACAAGCAGAGAGGACATGTGTAGGATTGGCTTATAACTGGTTAAGTGGTTTCATAACTTGTGTTTGCTGACTAAACACCAGGTCCTTGTTATATAGCCCAGTGGTCACTGGACTCTGTTGTCTCATTGTGGGGCTTATTGTGAAGTACTAGTTGATATTCAGGTCTCTTGCTTGGTTATGGGTGGGGTACTAAAAATAATATAGTCTCATCTTCTATTAGTCTTGTTCATCATTTGGAGTGCGATGTCAATTAAGAAAAATAACCATGTATTGCTAGTATTTAGTAAAACTCAAACGTCATCCAATTGCTGCTTCAATGGTTTGAAATGATACAGCTCCGAAAAAGTTGCAGGAAAAACGCAACTGTAAAATTTTCATGGACAATTGTTGTAGGTATCACAAGGTGTGCTTAACACAATCCACAACCGAGTGATTTTGAGGGTGTAATAATGATAACTTGTGTAGTTGTGATATTGCATGATTGTGTTTGTCAACAAAGTGATTTAGTTAGCAAGTTTATGTTTTCAAAGTGTGATTGGGACATTGTTTTATCATAAGTAAATATCATGTTTGTAGTCATGTATCTGAGGATGGCACTTTGCACCTAGTGTAGACTACAGCACATCAGGGATCATAAATCCTTATTATAGATGATTTCAAAGCAAAACGGTGGTGTTTCCACTGAATGCTTTCTTTGTTTTGCTTTGACTAGTCTGTTTAAACGCCCACCCCCTAATTCCACAAATTTTAAACGCCCATTCTCTGTTATCCCCTTTAATAATATCCTCAAATCTTGATAATGATACCTTTTCATCAATGCTCTTGCTTTTAAAAGCATCTGTAAACCAGCCTTCTGTGACAAAAAAGAATTTTGTATTAAATAACTTACCATTGTGGAATTGGTTTGAACTCCTTTATCAAACTAGGTGTGATGTGTGGGACTGGTTGATATTGGGCTACACAAGTTGACTAGATGTGGGGTGTCATTTTATTTGTCGAGTGTGGTCTGCAGCAATGAAGAAACGTCAGTTGTTTGCAAGACCAAAAAATCACTTCTTTTACGAGTAAGGAACTAGTTGAGACCAATTTTATTCCGGTTCTAGATGTCTAAATCAAAAGTTAATTTCCCGGATAGAACACATTTTTAATGCTGCTTTGAGAAAATTTGAAATGATATATTTCTGGTTTTGTTGCTTTATATTCAAATATCCCTGGTGTTCCAGTTTTTTTTTTAAATTAACTGAATTAGTCATCAAGTTGAATTTCAATTTATCAGTGTTTTTTTCTAGATTTTGATCCTGGTAAAGCATTAATTGGAGCTACTAACATTTTATGAAAAATTGAAAATAAAATATTTTGTGACCTAAATTGGTGAGATGTTATCATAACACTGATGTAACACTGACCTAATTAATATTTTCATTGATAATTTTGTGAAAATAAAATCACATTTTCCTTGCTGTATTGTGTCTATATTAAAATGTTTTTATACTGTGATCTTATGGTTTGTCTTATTCTGGTTATGTTAAAAGGCAAGATATGTCAGCAATTAATGAACTTGTTATACATCAACGCCATCTGTTGTTACAGGTCAGCTGCTGCCCAGTGTGTTCAAGAGCAGTGCCTGGGGCATACTGCACACATTACTGGACATGTTCAGCTATAGGCTGCATCACATACAGCCTCACTATCGTGTCCAGTTGCTTAGCAACCTGTACATGCTGAACCAAGTGCAGCAGACAAACAACCTCATTCAGCTCCATCTGTGGTGAGTTTTGAGAGTCATATTTTGTCAGGCAGTACCGAGGTCGGGATTGTTTAATGTCGTATGTTTCGTCAAGCTAAGACTGTTGTAGACAAATTGTGAATGCAACACTGCATTTTTTAAGAAGATTAAAAACAAATAAGTCACTGAATTGAATGGATGATTTAGATGTTTTAGATTGAAAATTGAAATTAGCGGTTAATTCTTTGATTTGCAATAACACACTAAGTATTTTTAAATTAATGTTGTATTTTCAAAAATCAAATTAGATTCTATGATAATAATTCTTCAATATGGCAGAATAATAAAATCATCAAATTTCTCAACAGCAATAAACATCAAGAAATATATTACTTAATTATCGTAATTTCAGTTTGTATTGTAAAGAATATAATTAAGCAACACTGAAATCTTACCTTTTTAGCGTGACGCAGGGAGGTTTGAACGCAGAAAAAGTGCCACTTTTCACGCCTTTTATTTTTTTCAAATTTGAATCAAGTTTCCCATAACAACCTTTTGCATTGTATCAGAATGTACTAGTTTGTGCCAAAGTTCAATTGGACAGATGCTATGTTGTTACTGATGACGGAATCTCTGGGATTTAAGTCACTTGTATAATGTTTGCTCTAATACATTCAAGAAATATGTTAAAATAAGTCAATATCTTTGCAATCATGGGTTTGTGATTAAGTTGCTAAAGCCCTGTCATCGGTTTTTTGTTTTATGACATTTGGACCAGAGTTGTGGCGGAACCCTTATCAGCATATTTCTTACGACTGTCATATACAGTGGTACACAAAATTGTAAATAAGACATTACTGTTCAAACATTATTTTAGACCAATTGTCAAAAGTTGTCTTATTAATTGAAGTATTTAAATCATAGAAAAACAATGAAAATAGCAGATTTAGGTCAGTGAGAAGCTAATTTTATATCAGGTGTTGTGTCCTTCTTCTATAACTGGTATTTCTGTGATTGTTGGCAAACTACGAGGATATGTACTTTTCCACGCTTATGCTCGGTTGTATGGAGTGAATGTGATGTCAATGTCTCAAGTGTACTTATGGGCAGCAGTGTTGAGCAGTTGTAAGGCTACTCTTGTTAAGAATATCTGAAAAAGGTGTAACCTTGCACTAATTGCCTCTTCTTTCCGTGTGTTCTGTCTCAAGTGGTGTGCCTGAATGAAATTGAATATGAGAAGTGCCCTCATGATGAGCACTCATAAGGTTACTCTCATTTAAAAAAGTTACAGCCGATCAGCCGTCTCATGTGCCGTTGTAGCGCTGAGAGTATGTCACTCTGACTCATCTCCAGCCTTGGTTGTGCTGAGGTCACACTCAGCTGTAGGTCCTTGTGCTCCCATTTTGGGTTTGGCTATTGAAAACTTATAGGGGTGATAAATAATTATCTCCTCAGCCAGGGACCATAAACCCTTTGTTAAACTGTGCGTACTTGCACAGTCCAACTGGGACAAATGAATGAATAATAATGGGGTTCACAAAAAACCGCTTTCACTGACCTTTTGTGTTAACTTCATAAGTTCTGTTGTGCTTGAACAGCACCCATGGTTTACAACCATCACAAAATTCGAAGCCATCATACAGGCCAATTGCCCTTCCAAGCCCGAAATGCCCCAGCCACTCAACCTACCCATGTCCCGTTGCAGTGCCGAGAGTACCTCACTGCGACTTATCACAAGTCTTGGCAGTGCAGAGGTACAGACACAGTTGTCGCGCTTCTTGAGTGAGCCAAAGAACCAGTCACTTCTCTCCTCCGAGAATGAAGAGCTGAACAGAGCGCTGGTATTAACAGTAGCAAGGGCCATGGCCATGACAGGTAGATGTATTAGAAATTAACACTGATCCTGCCGATTGTTTTTCATTGCTACCTCTAATGAGCTAATTCTCTGGTTATTTGTATAATATGCGAATTGTTCATTGCATTTCCTATTACATTTTTGCAGTGTGGCTGTGTATTCAGTCGATTTGATTTTGTGGGAGTTCCCAAATTCTATTGTTGGCCAATGTAGACATTACACTCTACATCACATTTCTCATCCAGCAACTACGAGTGGTTCTTACTAGTTGGGGTTGCATTAAACATTTACCGCAGTGTCTGAACTTTTATGACCGACTTCTGCTGTTTGGGAATTAGGGAATAGAGATGGCTATCGGTGATAACCGCCGTCTGGTCGTCAAAATATTCTTTTCCACCTAGTTTAGACACCATGGACTGAAAAACTAAATCTGTCATTGAAAGGAGTGAATTGGGTAGCAAGACTGTGGATACAAAATCATGGAAAATACTTTGAGTTGCACTAAAATAGTAATTTTGTTGATCTCTAATTTTCTAAAGTACGTTCACATGCTATAGTTAGAAATGAAAAATTTTCATAAATTCAGGAATTGAAAAATTGATGTCCAATGAACCTGTTCTCCAAAATGTTTGGGTTTGTGAAAGCAGTCCAGAATTCATCACACTAGTACAGAATGTTGTGCAATGTGCTTTCAAAAAATAAAGCAAATCTGGTGGTGCTGATAGCACGGTATTGGTTCTTCGAATTAGAAATAAAACGGTGAGACAGTAAAATTTTATTTTGTGAAAATTTTCAACAAGAGGTAAGAGAAAGGCAATTTTTCCTAATTATTTGAATATCATCAACATATACACAGTGAAATTTGGATTATTTTTGCAAACAGTGAGCATTTGAAAAAGGAAAAAGTGTCAATTTTAGCCATTATATTTGTTTGAGTTTGAGAAAACTTTATGCATTTCTGTGGTTTTGTTTCTTGAAACTTTTCGAAATTTTCTCCAAGGTGACATACTCCTAAACTTCTTTAGCTTAGTTTTGTCAAATGGTGGAAAAACTCAACCTTTTGTGATCACTGGGACAGTGGAGATGTCATAGCGGAGGTTTGTGATGTCCTGGTACAATAGTCCACAGCATGTTCATATTGCATGCCCGTGCTATGGGTGTTAGACTCATTTTCATTATTATTTACACTTATCTATGGCACTGTTTGCTACAGGCTCTGAGTCAATCTCCGGCAGTTGGTGCAAGGACTTGCTAACTTCCATTATGCAACAGACAGCTCACAGCTGGTCAACGCACACCCTCGAGTGTTTCCCTAATGTCTTGGCGGACTTCTTTCGTCAGAATCCAATCCAGCGTGAGAGTAAAAGTCAGTTGAAGATTCAAGTGAACCAGGAATACCAGAGATGGCAGAGTGAGGTTTCAGATAAAGTGGGCTGTAATATGATTATAATTCATTATTTTTTAAAGAGTTCGCCTGTCTCATACTTTGTTTAAATCATGAAAGAAATCCTGTTATTTTTGGGGTTGGTGTAATCACACCTTATGCTGTAACAGTGGATTGGTTTTACTGCAATGGAACACGATATCATGTGATTTGCTACTGTATGTGGAATTTCTATCTCTTGTGAAAATGTCACCATTCAATTTAATTCTTGCTTATCAATTTTTCATACTTAACAATAAAGTTCTATGATCATTTCTCTTTACCGTGATTTCAAAACATCATATTAATTTATTTTTTTCTTGCCAGTGACGGTTTCTGAGAATGATGCCATAGCACACTTCAGCCAGCAGGGGGCACCGCCAATCTTCCTGTGTGTACTGTGGAAGTGTTTGCTAGATGACCTCCAGGTGTCTCCAGCAGCTTACAAAGTCTTAGAACGTCTTGGAGCCAAGGCATTGTCACAGCACTTGAGAACATTTGCAGACTACCTGGTGTTTGAGTTTTGTCACTGTCAACAACAGTTCTTCCAAAGAGTAAGTTAGAATATTGCTGGTCCCATTTGTGCTTCATGGAGTTTTTGTATGAAGTTTTGTTCAAGAAATTATATTCCAATGTTGTTTTTATTTCAAGCATTTTTAATGTCACATGAATATGTTACTGATACAGCAAGTACAAGTTCAGTGGTGACTATTTCCTGAACATCAAACATTTTTAACATGACAGGCCAGACAGTTCTGACGATATTATCATGTGACCAAATTTCAAAACAGTGTTTGCAGGGTCACTTTACATATGTATTCCTTTTGTTTTTAGGTGCAAACAGTCAGAACTCTGTATCTTGTTGGCTCTTGCACAGATTACTTCTTAATTTATTTGTTTTGATATATCTTAATGTTTTGTAGCAAATTTGTATACCCTTAAGAATAGAAAAAAATTGATGTATTCATGCTGAAAACGATTTTGGAAATGTCTGTTTTGGCTGACTGCTTCAACAGCTTCATATAAATGTTTTGTAACTATGTCAACCACTTTACAAAGGTGTGCCATTTTTCAGTTTCTAAAAAATCACAAAAAGGTGCTTGTATTCACACTTGGCTATGCATTGAACATTGAGACAGTTTGCCCAGGATAGGAAAATGCTAAGATTTATTTCACAATGTGTAGACACAGAAAACCAAACATACACAGTGGGAAATTCAACTTTCCTTTCTAACTCAGTCATCCTAGAGATATTATTGTCTTGCCAGTCTAATGTATTCTCATCTCATTTGCTTTGATTGACAGTATGTTGATGTGACGGCTGATCTAGTCTGGAAATGTAATGTGGTCCCTATTGACAAGCTTGTGCTCACACTGGTAAGTCAACGACAATTGGAGTAATCATTATTGGTAGTAACGCATAACATTTAACTCCCACAATATAATTTATGTAATATTTTGACACCCAGATATAATGCTTTCTAACACAGTAAAGTCTAGTTTTCATTTATTCAAAAAATCCCAAAAATGTCTTTTTTAAGTTAAAGATGACAATTATCTTAGTTTGTACTACTCACATGTCATTAAATAACACTTAGTCACATGCTATGTGGCGCTGGAAGTCAGGGTATGAAAAATCAAGAATCATGGTTTTGACAAATTACCATTAAGTTTGTAGCACATGGTACAGCTTCGGTTGCAAGTAATTTGAGTGCACCAGACTGAGTGTACATGAACCAAGTTTGTGCTGGGCAGCATTTCCCTGTGCTATTATGCTGTACCCGATTTCCATTGGGTTGGACAATTTTTGCAGTGCTGTAAAGTCCATAGTATGTGTAGAGGTTGTCCATTCAACTGCTCATATAAGACATTTGCATGTGTCTGCACGTACTCTCAATATAGCTACTGTTGGAGTATAATTAGTTTGTCATCTCTAGTATATACATTTATTAGGAGTTTGAATATGTTTTTATGTCATGTGTCATTCATATTGTTACATGGCATAATTGAAGAAACCTCTAAAATTCAAGTGTTCCACAGCAGAATTCAGAATTCAGCTGTTTCTGTCGTAGAATATGAGTTTTTGAAAAATAATTACACTTAAGATTATTTTGGCAAATTTATGTTTGAAATAAAATCACAATTACAAAATCTTTCTACTGCACCCACTTTCAGCTGAATTAGGCTCAAAAATGTGAGACTTTTAAGAAATTGTGTGCAGCTAAATACATATACAAATACTGACCCTCTAACACTTGGGTTGCTAGGTAACGAAGAAGAACAGTTACTAAAGACTATCTTGTGAATGTTGCGTTGACATAGAAGGATTTTAAATGGCTAATTTCAAGTCAAAACTTAAGTTGACTTGTTATATTTTTCAGGTGTTGCGTCACTTTGAAGGTAACGAAGCTCAAGTGTGTTATCTGATCATGCAGAGAGTACTTCTGAAGCAAGAGTTCAGAAATCGTGTCAACGACTTTGTGAATGATGTAAGGATATTGTAGCAAATGATGGTGGTGAAAACTCTTGGTTTCAATGATCTCTTGTGACATGTTTATTTGAATATTGTTATAAATCGTTTGGTGGCATCCCAGAAGTTGCCTCCATTTGTGGCAGAATATTGAAAGTGTTTCATGTTTAAATAAATAATCAGTGGTTTCTGGCAATAGTTATTCAAGTTTACCTTGTGATCTCCACTCTCTGACAGAACAGTCCAGAGCACTGGCTTCATAGTAACTGGCATGAGAAACATATGGCCTTCCACCAGAAGTACCCCGAGAGGTTCAACTATGAAGGTCTGCAAGAACTGCCTGGCTCACAGGGGGCACTCCAGTCTCACATGTACTTACCGGTCTACTTCAGCAATGTCTGTCTTCGCTTCCTGCCGGTATGTGCTTCACCTACGCAGGCAACTAACTTCTGTGAGATCGTGAAATTAATGACCGAGTCACTAAAGTTTTTATTCTTAATATGTAAAATGTGAATAGTACATGTCAGTTTCTCATCAAAAGGAGCAAGCATAAGGCCTAAGTAACTGTTACAGTTAGTTCTAAGCTGAGCCTCAAGAGATTAACATGAAATGTCTAAATTGTAAAAAATGCTGTGCCACCAAGTCTCATTTCTGCATTTCAATAGTCTGCATTTCAGCCAGGTATGTTTCTGTGGCATTCTTGTACACCTAAGTTATATCATTTTTGTGTTGGGGCTCTAAATGTGATTAAAAGAATGTTTAGCATGATGTTATTTTGACGTTTTGGACCCAGTGTGACAGCATGTCTATTCTTATTTCCGAGTCCAAATTGCATCATCTACTGCCATGACACGTCATCACTAAACAGCGGAATTGAAATAGATTTTAGAATTAATTAACATATGTCTTCATTCCAGGTATTTGATCTAGTCATTCACAGACTCATTGAGATGCAGCCATCTCACAAACTGCTGGAACCACTCCTTGATAACCTGGGAAAGATCTATAGATTCCACAGTACGTGTTCTCTATAAATAATATGCTGAGTCATTGCTTGTCTTGTCACGTGTCAGTTGCTATGAAGTATCATGAGGTGTCACTGGTCTACGTAAGTCCCATAATATTTTTTGTTAATGTTGTGGTCCATTGAGTTTTCTACCAACTAAACAGAGATGAATATAGTTACTTGTGATATCCTCTAACATGTCAGGGTATACCTCCTCTGTACTCAAATACACCTTTTCTACAACATAGAATGTAGTTTGAAATTATTGGGCAATGTTAATTTATGCCTGGTGTTTCGTATCTAAGGATTTACCAACATGAAAACAAATAATTGTGCAAAGAGTATCTCTATGAAAAGAATCTAACTAAGCTTTGACCAGTGTAATTGCATTGATGTGTACGTGTGCATTCTATCTTCAGATCGACCTTTGACCTACTTATTCAACACCCTCCACTACTATGACAGGAAGCTGAAAGACAGACCAAGTCTCAAAAAGAAACTTCTTCAAACTATCATAGGTGACTTAATTAAAAATTGAACGGTTCTCTTGTTGAATTTGTTTAACGCTCACTGTAGCACCAGGGAGTTAATTGATTTTCTTCATTAAGATTAATGTAGGACCATAGAATAATGGCCAAATATGACTAACTTTGGAACATCATATCTCAGAAATGACTGATTTTATTATGAAACTTCCAGTTACTATAATGCTTTATGCATTGTTGACCATTTCACTGAAAGAAGTAAACAGTTGTTTTAAAATCCTTAATTTTTGCACGAAACGCTATAAAACATAGGACTTTTATGACTCCCATGAAAAATCAAAAGTTGCTTAAAATGAAAATGAAATGATAATATAGAAAATTGTATTAAATAGTTTTTGAGGTTTCATCTTGAACATTTATATCAAGTGAAGTTTGGCTAATGTTATTGATACTTGTCTATTACTTTTACTATCAAATTGAATGTACCTTTCTTTGTTAAATTTTACCGTGACATCCTCAAATGACCCAATGAAAGATTGTTAAAAAGTCAAAAATGAAATTGTACAAGCTTTACGGTTTCACAAACTATGCTTTTACTTTTACTGAGTTCCAATATTTGGTCTATAGATACTTGGCTAAATACACTGTCAGACACATTCATTGATAAGATTGTATGTATCCTTATGTTTACAATGGACATTTACATCACCTGTGGGTGTATAGTTACTGTAATAGTCTTTGATGAGCTATGTGAGTTGTGTATTGTGTGGATTAAGAGACTCAGGAACTCATAGTAACAAAGAGCAACAGTGTCCATAATCAAGTGAATTAACACTTAGGTAAAAATGCGCAAAGCAATAAGACAGTACCATGTATTCTGTGTTGTACTCTGTTGCTCACATCGTTTTGGCAATGAATTCATGTCAGGCTACTTTTGTTGTTCTGGTTGATCATATGTTTACTATCTTTCTTATTGTTATACTACAGTAACTGGAAATAGCATTTTAGTGTTTTATATAATGGAATTAGGAGGCAAATAACAAGGAACACAAAAGCTCAGAATTCCAATAGGTTTCAAAATATTTTATATCATTTTTTGCAATGGCTGCTCGTGATTGACTTTGCCAGTTCCTCCTGGCCAACTGATATCTGATTGGTTTGTAAACTGAGTCATCATCGAGAACCAATCAGATGACTTAAGACTGTCAATCAAGTGCAGCCAGTGTACGGTAAAAATTTTTAAAAAGTATTTGCCAATTGGTCATTTTATCAAAAGCTCACGGCGTGGTCAAAATGCCCCAGTTTCAATTATAAGTTTGTTGTTGATACCCTTTTCATTGTAAAGTGTACAAATTATGAAGTAAAGTTTTCTTTCTTTTTCTTGAAATTGAGAACTCGGTGTATTAATTGAATCTTCACTGTATGCATTGATAATACTGCGGTTGTGATAATTTTACTGCTTCAATAGTAATTGCTGTTGTCATCCTGAAATGATCATGAATCCATCTCTCTTTTTTGCCATTAGGCACACTGGGATGCGTCAAACCAAGGGATTGGTGCTTGACAAACGACTACCTGGAGTACCTGCAAACAGGCCCTGAACAGATCAACTGGCTGCCTGACTACAGTTATTACAAACGACTTGTGGCAAGACTGGTCGACAGTATCCTTTATGTTAGAGCATATGACTTTAATTGGAGTGTGAAATAGGTGAAGGGGATGACAACTGTGTCTTCCATATAATTTTTGGCAGACATTTTTGGCTTGACCACAGAAATCAATCAGTTAAATTAAAGCAAGGTAAGCTTATTGTTTAAAGTTTCGAATTTAGTTTTTCAGTGATTAACAACGTATTTTTCTTCTGCAGAAGTGTTCAGCTGCATCGTGTATGCAGCTTTACCTTTGTTGTACTGTTGCAGGGATATACTTAGCCACTCGCCCAGTCACCAATGCGAGTAAAAATGGTGCTGGGCGAGTACAAGTTGACTTGCCGGTCGCCCAGGTGGCGAGCGAATTTTCAGAGCACAAAAGCACTATATCCCAGATGAACATGAATAAATTTTCTCCTCCTTGTGCTGTTTTTATCATGAATTTAAGGTTCATTTTGGCCAGTGTGTCGATGCTCTGGCAGTAAAAAACATCGGCGCAGTGCGATCTCACCGATTCAGTAGATGTCACCCATTATGCGATTCGTCTAGACAAAGATCACAGTGTGTGGTCGTGCACAAAGGAATTGTGGACTAGTCTGAAACAAAGAAAGGGGGGAAAAGCAGAAGACCGGGCCACAGCAAGTGAAATACCATATTTCTAGGAACTGATTTCTTATTGTAATGAATAATGTCATTTTCGCCAAAATTATTTTATGATTAATAACATTCGCCGTAAGCGCCCATACCCTTATAAACGTCCCCTACTCGTTTTCAGACTTTGCTAAAATAAGTGCCCAGTCCATGAACGTCAGTTGTACATATGCGCAAAATGCCTTACCTACAGTTCTAAAATTCTACAGTAATGTCTTCAATTCATCAATAACATCCGACAGTCCTGAAAAATCATTGTGCGCAGAATTTTTAGACCATGAGCCTCACGGCTATGTTGGTATTTAGCAGTGGCTGTTCACTTCCATCAAACTTCCACAGTGCTTTAAAAAGAATGCAGAAGTTTTGCTAATCAAGATGTGAGGAACGTGTCCCACGTGACTATAGTCGGGCCTTTCAGAACAGATGCAACGTACTGGTCAGTGGGATTGTATTGTATCACTCCTGTACAGATCTTCTCCCTCAACAGGAATCTAGATTACTTTGTACACGTAAAAGCCACGAATCGAAACTTGACCAGCGATGAGCACGTGGCCAAGAAGCGCGTGCTAGGGCCTACATAATGTAGGCATGCTACTCTGGCAAATGAACTCTGATGACACGCACGCGCTTGCTCACTCGGCGCACACCTGCAGACAAACGTCAAAACAAACGTCACGTGACAACAACGTGTGTGTTCGTCCAGATTTTTCTCGTGTTGCGGGTGGCTAGCGCAGATTTGGACTTAACCTGCGGTTAGTCCTGATTCCACGGGAACTTAAAAATCTTAAGGATGCTATTTGGAAAATTTAAGGAGGATTTCAGGTACCGGTAATTTGTTTAGACGAAACTGTATTTTTACTCATTGCCCTATCGACGATCGCGAGGCAGCGAGCGACACATCAGTTGGCAAGTTTTCGCCCTGGGAGTTCAGCATATTTTTTTTAAAAGATTGTAATTCAACAACAAAGTTTGATAGAAATGCACCACAGTTTTGTAGAAAGTCTGTTATTGGTTACAGATATGTCACAGCCTGTAAATTTGATGAATCCTAGCTTCCAATTTCACCCATTTTGGAGGACCGGATTTCAACCTCCTTAGGCTACAACAAGCGCCCCCCCCTCTTCCGAAAGCATTTTTTCTAAGCACCCTGGGCGCTTATTAGGGCGAATACGGTAGCCCCAATTGATGGTGACATCAACGCACAAAACAATGATTTTTATTTACACTGGTAGCAAGTTTGTGGTGACAGACACAAACGGTCGGGCAACTGAACTTCGGGCTGGGCAAGTAGATTTTCTGGCTCATTCACTCAACTGGCGAGTAGGGTTTTGAAACCTGGGTATATCCCTGCTGTTGTCTACAAGATGGTAGCCAGTGGTGTGTCATGTGACCTGTTTTTTAATCTGGTCCCACCTTCATATTTCAGTTCATAGTTTGTTTCTCTCATCTTATTTTTATATTACTCTCCAAGAATTTCTTCTTATATACATTTCTTGACCTTTGACTGGGTGTGGGGCAGTTTAAGCAAGTCATGTGAGGAACTTCACCAAGAGCCACCTAGTGGTCAGTCATAGCACTGTGGAGGTCTTCAGACTAACAACACACTGCTGAAACATTTTGCATCTGTGACTTTACCAAGACATGAAGTTTCACACCTTAACTCACTCAGCCATCAATGACAAGCCCATGTTCACTGGCTGTGAATGGCGTTTCAACGAGTTCCCCAACGCGGCCACTCATGCGCTATACGCCACATGCATTGAAGTGATGGCACTTCCTGTGGCAAGCTACATCGTGGGGGGTGAACTAGTAGATGTGGTCCTCAAGTGGTATGTGTTGGTTATTACTGTCATCAATCAAGACATGTTTGTAATTGCTATCATTGCCGTCATCACCGCCATAATCATTGTTACCAAAATGTTCATTTGTCATCACACTGTCAACTCAGTATCATTATCATTATCATTATCATGAGCATCCGTATCAGCAGAAAAATATCATCTTCATCGCTGTTGTCTTTGCCATCACCATTGCACATCAAGACTCTCATTGTCAACACCATGGTCATCTTATCATTATTATCATCATCAATGTCAACATTTTCTTTTATTATTCGCTAAAATTTACGCTTTTGCCATTATGATAATGTTGGATGTTACATTTGCAATGTATGAGCAGATATTTGTTAGCAATTTGTCTGGGTCACGTGTCTAATAAATTCAGTTTATTATAGGTGTGTCACTTTGACTCCTGACCTGTAAGAATTGGTATTTGCTTGAAATCAAGATACATGTATGAATGGCTGCTAGAACAGAAAAATACATGACGATAATCAAGACATTGGTGTGTCAATCTGGTGAATGTCTAAACATGTCTTACATCCATTGACAGGGGTGTCCAGATCCCTCGTGAATCATTGTTGTCTTGGATGAATGCTGTTGGACTGCTGCTCTCAGCTCTGCCTGTAAGTTTAGGCTTAAGGTGTACCTGCCCACGACTAGATGGCAATTTTGTGACACTGTTGTCAGTCGAGACACAATGAGCTGTCAATCAACCTTTTTACAGCCAGCAACTTTACAGGCTATCCATATTAATATATTGCTGATCATTTTCTACATCAGTCTGGATTACGAATGTGCATTTTATATGACTATGTCAGTCTCAATATGGCATGGAAATTATGTTGCAAACATTTAAGTCTTGCCAGCATGCCATCTGTTGGCCACATCATGTGGATTTTGTTATGTGATCATGTAGGATTTTGATTTGCTGTCTATTTTTTTGCATAGAAGATAACGGAGTCGACAACAATCAATCATGTTGCAATGAAGCAGAGTTGATTTCCATTATTTTGTGATTATAGTTGTCCACATTAAATTGCTTTGTAGGAAAATTACTGGAGCGCTATTAATGATCGCCTCATTAAGCAGTTGACATTTGACCCAGTGCTGACCCATTGCCCTGCCTCTGTTGACATCTTCAGCATGCTGGACTTTGAATCATGTTTCACTACATATGAGGAGCAGCACAGCTCCATGTTAATGTCTCTCGTGCAGGCTTTATGGCACCACGCCACTATTGGACAACTTAGTTCCATACCACAGTAAGTGAACAATGCAGCCTTGTTCATAGCTATTGAAAGAAGTTTTGAAACTGCCCTCTGTCAAAAATAACTTTTGATTTGTACCAACTACTATTAGATTCAGATTGTTCCTTACTGGTGTTGAGAAGAACTGACAGGTTGTAAACAGGCAAGATAAGTTGGCTTAACCTGGCCAGTCATTCTTTTCGCCGAGCATGGCGTAATGCAATATCAGCCAATTCATTTCTAATCTGAGTAAAGAGCATAATATTTGAAACTGAGTTATTTTAGCTGAAGGTGTTTTTAGCATCTTTAAAGTTTTATTGAGTATGCTTTCAAAGACGCAGCTTCAAACCAAGATAAACAAGTATTAGATGGTTTAACACACCTTAAACACTGCCTGCGGTCTCCACACATGCCAGAGTGGTATAGAGTGAAACAGCACATTCACAGCTGAAGCATATGCATGTGTCAACATAGTGAATATTTAAATGTGTAGCTGAATTGTACCCTCAGTCTTGGAGCTAGGGTTGTAAGCATTCTTCGCATACAAGCCAATTTTGCTTTAGATTTGTTTACTGAGTGTGTCTTTCTAGGTTTCTCTCAAACTTATTAGTTTGAGAAATGAGTTTTCTTTAATTAGTGGTCGCACTTGATGGCTACCACCTGCTGATTTGATGTCTGTAATGCTTTTTCTCTGCACAGTGATAATTTCGAAATGTGGTGTAGATGTGTTTGGATGTATGGTGTTCACTTTTACTAGGTTCCTCAAATGTTTTCGCCACTTTCAAGTTTTGTTTTTTGGTACAGGCAAACACCAGGGGATTATGACTATTCTTGCTGTTTCGCGTGACAGTGTTAAAAATAATAAGCACCCTAAGCCAGTAACTTTCCTGTTTGTGATGCACTTGTAAGGCCACAGTCCAAGGGTACCTCCTTCTTCAAGATGGGTATGGGATCCTACTAGACTGTTAAATCTAGACCCATAGAGTGTTTGGGCTACCAAACAATTAGTGCTAGAGGCAATACCTGTTGATGAAAAACACCATCAGAGACACTGTATACATCTTTTGGTGACTCTCAGTTTTACAATTATATCACATGTTATGTGCAGGTTTATCAAAGACAAGGTCAAACCTGTCACAAAGACAGAGGAGCAGTATATTTTTATCTGTCATCTCATTGGTCCGTTCCTACAGAGACTGCAAACGGAAAGAACAAGATGTCTCATGGAGGTAAGCGGAACTTTCAAAGTTAATGATACATGCACAGAGTTGTGTAGAGTCCATTTCATGGTCAATGGCTTTAGTCAGTAGGAGGGCATGATAGTCAACTGAAGAACACACAAAAACGATGCCAAAGCCGAAAGGCAAATAGAAAATGCAAAACTTTGATGTAGCCAACAGGGGCCGTGAAGTATCCAAATGTGGTAGGCATTCAGTGTAAAATTAATCTCGTCCTGGACTTACTTTATGTCTATTGTTAATATTTTTTTCTTCCTCAATACCAACAGCATTAAAGATACGCGACCATTTTGTGTCTGTACCAGTTTTGTACATATCATTTAACAAATTAATTCAGATGTCATTTCATATGGCAATTCATCCCAATATAAAAAGGTGGGGATTCTAAACAGATATTCTTTGCTTCATTTTTTGTTCAAAAACACATAAACATGTAACCAAAACCAAATGAAATATTACTTTGTTTAAAAATAGCGTTTTGTCAAAAATTATGTTGATCTCACTTTGATAACAAACGTGATATTTTTTGATTTTTGTTGTCACCAGAGTTCACCACCAACACCATTTTACGTACAGTCTGACACTTCAAAATTGGTATAAAGCAAATATTACAAGTTTGTATTAAGTAAATGGTGCAAAATGGTGGAGTGATTTTAAATTAATAATGTTCATTTATCTTTTAAGTGACAAAACTTGTTTAATATTCTACTCAATCAGAACAGAAAGGAGTGCCTATGTAAGACAGTTGGAAGGTACGAGATCTGTGCGACATTAATCTCATTTCAACCCTTTTTCAGCTGACCGTTGTGTTGTATGAGCTGCTGGAACAGGTCGACATGGCATGTGAAAACTTCAAGTACATGGATGCCATAAGCGACTTCCTGTATCCTTTCTCTGTCCTCCCAGTGTTCTTTTTCATTACTGGTGAAACATCATCCATTATTAGATACCAGATGTTTTAACGTTATTTGACACCTTATCGTTAAAACTATGCATTTCTCACATGACCTCGAATGTGTTACAACATGACTGGTTATTAACACTGAGTACGTAATTTTTTGATATTTCATTGGCAAATCACAAAGTAGTGTAAAGTAGAAATCCACACGCCTTACATTTTATCGTCAGTAAAACACTAAAACAACGAAACCCAGGCTAACCAAACAATGTCGGAATTCTAAGAAGGTGACATGGTTAGGATTGACAAATCAGGTGTAGCAACTGTACGTACTCCCAGTCGGAAGGAAATGCAAACAACTTCTTAAACGGATCCATCTTTGGCGGCAAAATCCATATCCTCGTTCATTCAAACGGAGACGAGTCCCAACTCAAAAAAGCGGCGAGACTGTCTTACCAGCTGTGCTGTCTCAAGGTCAATTTAGTGCTCACATGCAGGGAATCTTTGCTGACTGTTATTTATGAATATTTTTTAGTTAAATATTATAGCTTCAAAGACTATTTATTAGATTCTAACTTGAATATTTGTTACGAAAGCTGAATGTAGTTTACAATTGTTAAGCTTAAAATAAACCTATTAACAAAAAGTAACTGACTTCCTTTACACCGCGCAATCGTGTTTTTACAAAAGTTGCGTCGGGATTTTGGTGAAATTTCCAAGAGGTTTTGCCCATGTCATAAACCTGATACTCATGTAGGATTCTGTATTTAGCCAATAAATAACACAAACTGTATATTTTCAGACAGGAGAAAGCCTGTGGAATTTGACTTAGATTTCATAAGATTTCATACCAATCTGCCTGCAACTGGGTCGCATGACCACGTTGTCTCATTAAAATTAAGCAAAACAATGGTATCGATAACATTGACAAAATTTTATGGGATGCTAAAGGTCTGAGATGAAACCTCAAAAACATTGTTGCAGTTGATTATACGTCTCTGTTGCCGAGACTATCACCAGTAACAGACAAAGAGTGATTCCTAGTGACGTAATCATTATGGAAAATGTGTGCAAAATTTTGGTCTCTGGTTCTTCATGGGTTATGATGTTATTTCTATCTACTGGTCAGGAGTACATCTTCTTTGTTTCAGGTTTCAGCAACTAAGATAGTATTTAACATTCACTACACTTCAATCAGTGACAGCTATTTCCTTTAACAAATCAATAGTTACCACCTGAAGTACAAGCTTGTGGGCGACGGTGTCAAGAATGAAATTGACAAGCACATCAGAAAGCTCCGCCCCCAACTACAGTTGAGGCTGCGCTTCATTTCTTACCAGAGCAAAGATGATTTGCAGACCCCTGCATCAGTTGTATCAGCATCATAATATGATTGACACACAGATGAGACAGCTCCGCCCTCTAATGCAACTGAGACTCCGCCTCATCTCATTTCTAAGCCAAGACATACCATGCTGTGACTGACAGGTAGACAGACAGCTGTGCCTCACAAGATGGGCGAGACACTGCCACATTTCATATCTAAACCAAGGCCATACTTTTGCAATTGGCAAGCAGATCGGACAATTCCAACTCAAAGTACAGCCAAGAATACGTCACGTTACTTTTTCAAGCCAAGACCACACAAAAATAAAGAGCAAATGTAGGATCAGACTGATTGAATAATTTTCCAATGTTTTCTTTTTAAGAAACTATTAAATGTTCTTTTTTCTTTCTGTAATTTACACAATCATGTGAATTTGATTTATATCTCCAAGTTTTTCAATGACCTCCTTTATTCATCCTCTCATGCATGGTATCATAGCTTTCTTTTAGCGTTCAAGTTTTTAGACGGTTTATCAAATATAGCGACAAAGCTTTTTAAATTGACGAGGTAAAAATACAATGTAAATGTAATTCTTATTTAATGCTTAAAAAACTTAGTCTGTGTAATTTGAACAAATTGTTATTTATAATTATTGACAACAAAATTGTGTTCTGAATTTTAAGTAAATGATAATTAGAGCTTGACTTACAGAACTACACCGTGTGAAGGCTTGCTTTGGCAATGTGCAGATGGCTTTAGTGCAAAAACAATCAACGTTCTTGGCATTTTTTCAAATGGAGAACTTACTTACCAATACAACTAGTCTTCTTGCCAAAGGTAGAAGTAAATTCCAAGCTCCAGAAAATTTTACCATTTACTTCACATTAGATGCCAAAAATAGTCGGACAAAATGACTCGGAAATCCCGGGCTGAGTGTGAGCAGAATTCCCATTCATGGCGGCCGAGTGGCAACAGAATCTACCATCAGAGTAGCTACAGTAGAAAGACAGATTGTGGCTGATTTTTACCCGTCATGACAGGGAATTGGAATTTTTTGTTACTTTGGCCTGTACTCCTCCACAGGACCTCTGTGGTAGCTACCTTTGTGAACCAAAAGTTATGTAATTGTTCATAAGTTAGTTCCCTAGACTTTCCGGTGTTTTGTGGCCTAAAGTATTTTAGGTATAGTCAGTTACAGGGTCCTGGATTCTAAGAACTAGATAAGCATCAAATGATTCTCAACACATTCCGCGCTTGGCTGTTCAAAACCCTTAGGAGTTAATAAAACAATTATCATCTCAGCCAGGACCATAAACTCTTTGCTAAACTGTGTTTAGTAACACAGGCCAACTGGTACACTTGTATGACATAGAGCAGCTTGTCCTGAACATGACTAGTGTTGTATTTTTTACCAGTAGAGATAAAAACTACTTTAAAAGATATTTAAAGTAAATGTTTATCCATCCGTAGATCATGAGTTTAGTTTAAGGCAGCCTTAGAACAAAGAGCTAGGTAGATCAAATGTTTGTTTTCTTATTGTAGTGTACTTTTTGATAAGTATAGTTCATTTATCCAATTTTATGTTCTTAGTGTTGTTACTTGTTGTAGTAAACAGAAATAAAGTATTTACCTTTACTACGCATTTTGCTATTTCACTTGTTCTTTATTATCAAGTTCGATGGTAGTGCCACGTAGTCTTGTTAGGTATACCAAATGTTCTATCTGTGGTCGACAATATGGTTGTGTGATTATGTCATAATTATCCCCAAGACCTCTGCACTATTGCCATAGATCAACGGTTGGTTACATGACTGCAGTTTAGTATGCTACCTAAAGGTCCTAATACTATTCACGAGCACGCCACTCAATCTTGGAAGAGCAGATCTCACGAGATTCTAAGCCTGGGTGCACTTACTATTTAGTGCAATAGCCCAACCATGAGGCCTGCACACGTCTGATCCACAGCAAATGGCATCAGACAACCTGCACTCTTCTTATGGCCAATTATGACCGTCTTGTATATATGAAACCCTTCACAATGAGATTCTTCAGAATGATGATCAGTGGACGTCTCTGGTGCAATGCTCTATAGTTCTTCGATGATGTTGTGTGCAAACGTGCTCTTTTTTAATTTAAAAAATTGCCATTGCATGGTCTTGACTGTAAATCTCATTCATCATTTTTGAATTGAATTGTGATCATTTTGAAACAAATTTATGGTGTGTGAAAAATTCTCTAAAATTTACCTTTTCATGGTAGGACTGCATTTCAGTTGCTGCAGATCGTTAACGAGAAGTCAGAAAGGACACTTCTGCAATGACGACATAGTATTTTAGCAATATAAATTTATTTAAAAAAATACAATGGTTCAAAGCAAATAATATGCGTCTAAAACTGATTTCAAGATAACTAAGCACATTTTGATGGCATTGTCACATGTGAGAACTCCGACAGGAGTGTCCCGCTACAGTGGTGTTACAAAAACAGACGGCAATGACTGAGTGTTTACAGGAAGTTATAGATGAAACACAAACAGATTGTAGTTGATTGAAAAGAAAAAACCGACATGAAATAAGTGCAGTTTTGTCCTGTAAACTATTTTTTTTCATAACAATACATAACTGACACACATTCCGATAACATACTTTCTCTTTCACCAACAGTGAACACAATGCAATTACCATGTAAAGAAACCTAGTACCACCTTTGCTGACATAAACTCTCTTCTTTTTTACTAAACTTTTCTATTTTGTAATATATTTCTAGTTCCTTTTTAAAACTGATTTCAGACAACTGTTGTGAATTTAGTTTCTTAAAAGTAATATTAAGTTAATCATCTCATTATTTCTCATGGTTAACAAAATAAAACTGCATATCTCAGGACAATTCTTCATTTTTGAGTTAACTTCTTGTAAAACATCACTAATTTATCCCAGAACACTTTCACATTGCGACAAAGGCAAAATAAATGTGCAAGCAATTCAGCTTCTTTACCAGAAGTACATTACACTTACTATGAGCTCGACTATTTGTTACATAAAGTTTTTACGCAAAACATACAGCACAATCTTATACTAATAAAATGACTGCTTTCAGCTCGGGTTGTCCCAAATCATAACAGAATTTGCATGAAACAGGCACGACAGCTTGTGATTGAACATTCACCACTTAATATTAAGGAACATCATTTGAAGTACATCACCTATAATTGCATAATAACAATGATGAGATTTGCTCCCCAGCTACAGGATAGATTTGAAGTGACCTTACAAAGAGTTTTGCCCTTCTGCAGATACTGAAACAAAAAATCAACATTTCTACTGAATAGTGTTATCTTGTGTCAAAAACGTGATTAGAGGGGAAAAGCAGATATTAGTAAAGCTACCTTGGAAATGGTGTACACAGACTACATGTCAAACAAGTCAAAGTCTGTATCACAAACATGGACACAAGTAGGCACTATCATCTTAATCACAGACAAAGCTTTCATGCAAATAGTCGTCTACTTTGCACACTACAAAAATATACTCAACAAATTGTTGAGCTATTTTACTTTTTCCCAATTTTCACAAACGGGTAACCGTGACATCAACTATTCAGTCTTCACATTCCAGGTGTATGTGCAGGCGAATACACCTGTCTCGGGCTGTACATGAGAGGGTTGATGTACACCTGTAGACACCTGGTAGAGAACCCGTTATTGCACAATTCTCCCTATCAACGTCTGTATTTTACAACTGTCACTTAACTCATTGATCCTGCAACTTCAGCAAGCAGAGCTAAAAAAAAAACAGTTAATACAATCTGTCAACAAATTATGAAACTGAGACTTACTGTGACAACAGCAGTTTCAAAATTAAAGCTGTTGAATTTCACTGAAATTCAACAGCAGTAATTCAGACAGAAACTCGGCAAACGGCAAGACTAAATCACAGGTAAATAAGCAGATATTTTCCAAAACGAGATGGACATTTTTTACAAATTACTGTAAATTTATGAACATAAATATCAAGTAATGTGCAACATTAAGCAAGCCAAAATTTGCATAATAATGTAATACTGTTTAATAGACTATTTCCAAAATCAACTTTCATTTAAACTGCAACACTTGGTAAATTCAAATGTCTTTCCATTTTATCAAGGGAACATTTTTCAGTTATCAAAGGTAACAAATAACTGCACAATGTGTAAACTTTAAAGTAACTTCCAGGAAAGTAGCGAACTTACGTTTAGTTGCTAAAAGAGTGTTCCCATGGCAGCATGACAGCGACACAACTGTGAAGGGCTCCTCATTTTCAAAGACTACCCTCTGTGGCCCCTGACCATTTCCTTCAACTCTACCCAGGCGACCCCGTGCAGCTTTGCCCCATGAGTAAATGGAGTTATCTACAGGAAAACAATTAAAACTATCGACAATGATTGGAAAGATGAAAAAGATGTTACTTAAATGTTAGTTAAAGCTGAAATTGTAGACACATACACTGGGACATTTTTATAAACCATGAATTCAGGCATTAACTCATTTGTAGGACATTATAGAATTCCTAACTTGACAAGATTACACTGAACAACAACAAGCATTAATTAAAAATGGCTTCAGGGGCTTGATTCGCCATTGTTACCCTGAACGGATGGTTCCGACACATCAATCGACCTATTATTTCTCGCCAGTCAGGACGGGACAAAATGCTAACACTAAGAATGGCCCACGAACATTTATTGCTAACAAGAGTAGAAAGATGGGTTTTCGTTGAGGTTAGGACACTTGCAGCAATCAACAATTAACGAAGAACAAATGAAAAGTGCTCGGGGGATATAAAATCGTGTGATAGTTCTCACGATCAGACAAAGGTATGGCCAGCTATATACATCAGACCGAACAAGTGATTGACATTACGAATATGCCACAAAATAACGTTTTCTTTACCAGTATCCCATGTGAATGAAGGTCACAGTGTGAAACAATCATGGTAAATACAGTAATTATCCCCTTCTTTCATTAATATGTGAAAATTGTAATTTTTCCATTGTTCAAAGGCTGGCAATCTTGTTGTATATAATGGGAGCTTTACTAAGTATTGCTTAATGACATTTACAGGATGCAAACAAAGCTCATAGCACACTAACAATTTTTTTAATCTGTGCTCTTTTAGAAGAATTTTACAAAATAAAATTGATATCTGAATGAAGCCCACTCCATGATAATTGGTTAGTAAACTATGAATATGCTCAAAGACTTGAATGGTGGATATATGACTGTGTGGCCCTGTGTGATTGTTTGTGTGGCTCCATAATGGAAACAGTTTCAAAGAAATATTATTGGGAACAAAATGAAAAGAATCTGTTGTTGGAATACGTATGCAGGGGACATCCATCATGTTGGCTTTGTTCTTGGAGGGGGGGTTAGCAATGGTAACTATGGTGGGTGTGGCCTAGCTGTGCATGTCGAAAATATTACATCCACTTGTAAAGTATAATTAGACCTCAATACAATATAGACATTAAAATATACTTAAGGCTTATAAAGAGCATGTTATACATGGCTTTAACTCCCAATGGTGGTGCAATAGGTCATAAACTAAGTTAAACATGCCTCTCCAGGTTGAAATTAAAATGTGTTAAAAGTCCTAATCATCAAACTCAAGAAATGTAGTACAATTGTTCCAACTTGAGAGAACAAAAATTTCACGCAAAAAATAATCAGACAAAAAGACCTGAAATTCCCAGTCATGTCGAGTGAGCACCCATCATGACAGCTGGGTACAGACAAAAGTTGCTGTCTAAGAAATTGGAGTCACAATGAATCACAATGTACCATGAATACTCACTATGACACGGAAATGGAATAATTAATTTGTTGATTATTTTTGGCGTGTACAGTAGTACTGTCATGGTACATGGCACTGCAGAAGATCCCAATGCTCTACCTGGTAACAATGACAGGAAACTCACCTGTAGTGACAGCCACTGTAAATGCATCACCACAAGCAACGCGTGAAACACTTGGCATGACAGGATGAGAGGGACAGCGGTGACCTACTTTAGTGGTGTAGCCTAGCTGCCCAGACTGATTGTTTCCAAATGTGTACAGATCCCCATTTTCTGAAAGAAGCAAAATCACGGCAGGTATTAAGTAACCTTGATAGATCACCATCTGATGTTCTCATTTGAGGGCGAGTTGCCTAAAATAGTTTTTTTAGCAGAAACCAGGCTTACTCTCATGTTTAGTACAAGGTTATTTTGACGTTTTGGATCCAGTTGATTTTTGTGATGCAAGCCGGTTTCATAGCCATATTAAGTTTAAATATAAAGCAGATCTCACTTTCGCAACCTTTAAATAATTTGATGACAAGAATACTAAACCTGTTATAACTGCAGAATGCGACGTTCCCAAGGCAACTGATGAGATTGTAAGGCCCCCTAGAGGCGGTAAAGTGACCATAGTGAATGACCAGACATCGTCTAAGGCTGCCTTCACTTCCTGTTCATTCAGGGCCAACTTGTTGAACCTGTAAGAAACATTACAAACCCTCTTGTATTTGTAGTTGATCACCTGGTGGTTTACACCACATTGTATTTCAGATAGATAATCACCAATGGTGTAAATAATTTTAGAGAATTAATTATTTGTCTTTAGTCCTGTGGTATGCGTAAGTGTATGTGCAAATGGATGCATGTGTGTGTGCGCGGCCTCACACGTGCACGTGCATGTGTGTGCCTGTGTAAGACTAGTGCACTTTATTTAACTTGTATTACCACTTGAGTGTCTTGAATATACTTTTAAATACAGCATTATCTAGTGATCTAGATGATCATTCTATGATTTGAAACGAAGACCTATAAGAAGTTGCTACAAATGCACATTCCATCTCAGAAACAAACCTATACTTTCAACAGGTTACTATTACAAAATTGGCCTCAACTTAATACTTAATACTCAGATGAGAAATGTCCTAGTTTGGAAAGAACTGACGGTTTGTTATTGCATGCAACCAGACTCATCAAGTTACAATGGCTCTAAATAAGGGGACTATGAACACCTGCCCTTGCTTATTTACAACATTTACTAAAAACATAGAATTTTGAATTAGACAACCAAGCACTATAAAAGCAGTCTGCCTGGAGTACTGTATATGTGCACATATGCATGTATTTAAGCCATGTGCCTATATTTAAAGTAATGCCTATATCAAGAATTCTATAGGTGAACCATTTATTATGTGACACCATTCATGAAAGTGATGCTACAGATATTGGCACACACTCCTCCGATTAAATATTACGCTTAATAAATTCTTCATTTTGGGACACAACCTGGCGGACAAGTCAAATTTCACTTTGTCAAATTTCTCAACAAAAATAACTTCTCAGGAAAATTCACTTTGCTTTTAGCAAGATTGGCATGGTGTAGCTATTACCAAACAACATTTGAAGCAATGTGGAAAGCCGCTGAAAAATAGAAATATAACATTCAGACAAACAATTATTTTGTAACAAATTGAAGCATTTTTGCCATATGCTCAGCAACCAGACTCAAGGTTGACACATCACCCCCAACTTAGTTTGAAAACTGTTGGCATTCTCACTAGGAAAGTTAAAGTTGTATTTCACTGCTCATCAGCTGTCAATATTGAATTCTTACCCAAAGGACAGCTCAAGTGACAGGCAATGCATACATAATTATAATATTTTCAAATTCACAACCCAAATAAATTCTAATTGTTTCTTGAGTCCTTGATGGTCGCGATGTTCTTGTTGGTAAAGGAAATAGCATCCTAACACAGTAAGGCTGATAGGAGAACAATTTAAAGTAAACTGCTTAATTTTATTCCATTTGTTTTTAAGCCAGTTAAATAGGGCAAAATGAGCTTTAAAAAACAGTTTGTCATGAAAATCAAAATTTTCCTTCGAAACTTTAACACATTGAACACCATCAGTTTGGTTTAATCAATTATGCACTAGACGTTTTATTCATCTTAACAAAATGGAAACCTTAAAACCAAAGTAACGTTTTTTCATGACACAGTCATTGAGTCATTGAACTGGACATTACCTGTCACTACCATGTACAAGGTATACACTACCTGGTTACATAAAGTTCAAAACTGGGCCTAATATGACTAATAGAGAACATGCTATCAAAGAAAGGCATGTAAAAGGGCTTCACATTGGCAAGTCTATCTGTTTATGTCCAGAGAGGATATGCCACTGTACAAAGGACACCCACCTGCACCAATAAGCAACATCGACCTAATATACGTAAAGGAAATGAGTATAATTTGAAAAGAAAATTCATTTTGAATATAGTCAAATCGGGCTACATACAAGCACTTTGAGACTTCAAAAGAGTTATCAAAAGATTAAGCTGAACTACTACGCTATTATATTATTTTGATATTTATGCTTATACAGCAACACAAGTGTATGTGCTATCATGGAAAATATACAATGGATAAAGATAATACTAATGTGATCACGGGTGTTTAGAAGCACTGAAAGCAAACAACAATAGCCAACTACAACTCGTATGATCATTTACCGCCAAGACAGCCCAACTTGTGACGTTGATAGTAACTCAGTCAACATTATCATATATACAAAGGCTCACCTGTTACTACCACAGCAGAACAGTCGGCCTTCACTTGTCAGAACCATAGAACAGTCAACACCACAGTAGACAGAACACGGCTGGAAGCCAGCAGGTAGCGCCACCAGCTTAGGACTACACAGAGACTCCTGGTCTCCATGGCCAAGTCGCCCTGAAGTGGGACATCATGGAAGATGAGAGGCCAGCAGACTAGCTACAGAAACAGTAGTGCTCACTCGCACCAACAAGTATATAATTTATTATTCACATTGTGAGATGTTTTTAACAACACCAATAACTGGGTTAACGAGAGATTATTTTACTATCATTTCAACACCACACATATTCTTGAGAAACAAAAACCTTGTTAGCAATTTATTTCAAGATGCAAGTTTGTGCTATTAAACAAAAGTAGATGCTTTTAATACTGGCAAGAATACCTAAATCTTGATGTTCAGTTTCCACATCAGCCAACTGTTACATCGAAAGAACATGAAACTTACCATTATCTCCCCTACCCCAAGAAAACACTTCATGTTCATTGGTCACAGCCAAAACATGTGACGTACCACATGACACCTCAATGACTTCATACCCCAGAAGGTCTTCAACTATTTTTGCCTGGAAATCAGGAACCATCGTTGTAATATTTTGACAATAACGTTTTCAGAAATTTTACAAGCAAATCTGACGGACAATGATTCAGAAGTGTTCTTTTATTGCGTGACATTTGCAAAAAGCATTGTCTAAAGTATACCTAAATGTTATTTTTCTAAACCCAATGATAGTAAAGATTGTTCAATTTAAAAAATAATGAAACTGTATATTCTATAAATTATAGTCTTCCTCTCCCATCTCAGCAACCCAAGTTCTGGTTATCTTTAACAATAAATCAAACTTTCAAAGATGGAAAATGACAAATTGGTGACTGATTTTGTTTGACATCACCTTACTAACCACCATGAACATGTCTTTCATAGATATCTTCCCTGTATGAATGGATATCTTACCTGAGTGATGTCATTGTAATTGCCATGGCCCAGACACCCTGTGGCGCCACTTCCAAATGTCATCAGTATTCCCCTATCTGGAAATGAGCCAAGTTTTAACACCAAGTTCCTGACTGTGTACAGGAGAGTCAACATTCGCTATTTGTTATAAATTACAGGTTTTCATTAATAATTTCAAAAATGAGCATTAAATCTGTTAAAAAAATTCATACGCACAAACACACATAAAGATGATGCCAAATCATTGAGGCAAGCATCGAGTCATTAATTCTCAATCTACTAAATGTCACAGTTCCACACACAGAGAAAAATGTTTCCTTTGTAGGAAAGACATTTTAACGATTTTCACAAGACCACACCATTACAAATGACAGGACAATTTGCTACTGAAAGCTCACCAGTAAGACAGGCCGTGAACAAATGACCACAGGCCACATGTTGAATAGTGACCGCTGCTTGACCTTCCAGAAAGCGGGGGATGAAGGCTTGCTGACCCCCATCAACAGATCCTGGTATTGCACTGTCTGATCCTACGGCAGGAGTCTAGAACAAAATTCAACAAAGCAGTTAAATGGGAATAAATATCATATCGTAAACCAAAATGAGAAAGGTATTGAAATTTGTTTAGCACTGTAGCCCAACTTTCGTCATTATCTCCCTTAGCTTCATATTCGGCAGACATGTCCTCCTCACAAATGAATGCCTTGCTCAAAAGCTTTAGCCCATCCTTCTCACTTAGTAGCAGATGTTTTATCATCTGAGATTACGTGTTGATATGCTGGTACCGTGAAACTCACTTGAACTAACTTAAAACAAATAGAACACAGAACTTTGTCAGAGTTAAGTGAAATTCTGACTTGTGCATGTCCTACTCAAGCAAGTTTTTCTGTATGTCTAGGAAAATACATAGTTACTTTTAGTTGACAATAGTCACAGTGCACATTGTAATCAAACTATGTCTTTCTAACATAACTTTCTGCAATGACATGAGAATTGCCAGAGATTATCGTATTGAACACAATGTTAAAACATGTTCAACTTTAAAATTATCATTTGTAACAGCTCTATGAGAAAGCTTATTGTCTGAAAACGGGAAGCAGACAACACTTGTGTACTAAACAAAGTTTTAGGCAATGCCCTCTGAATAGTGTATTGATTCTTACCTCCCAAACAAACAACCGGCCATTCTTTGTAACTGCTGCTCGCTGAGTAGGGCCCATTGACACTTCATTCACAACTGTATCACTAGAGGGCAGCAGCAGTTTGGTGGGTTGGTGAACTCCACGACCCCAGCAATAGGCGGCGCTAACTGCCGCTTGCTTGGGTATGGAGCTGGCATGAGGCGAGTCCATCACAATGTTGACTAGTGAACCTCTACCATCTGTATTATAAATATTCAATATGAAAACTGGTACTGTAAACAGTACATCTAATGCATTCCAAAATAATATGAGATTTTCAGTCTCAAAATTTTTTGCTCAATTGAATTGAAAGTGGGTGCAATAAACAGCTTCATTAGTTGTGATTTCATTTCAATATTTACTTTACCAAAATAAGTTTTTATTAGCTGTAATTAACTTTCAAAACCTCACGTTCCATGTGACAAATGACATTTCTCACATGGAACATTCCATTCTCACATGAGACATTTGAATGTTCCATGTGAGATTTTTTCAGTTGTGACATGTCACAATACAAATGGTATATGGCATAAACAGTACATTTGTGACATGGGATTTTCATACCAAAAAGATAGTCTTAGAATCCTAGAGAATGTAACATTTGATACACCTGATGTGTCTGAAATGGTCATCTGGCGCACAAGAAACATACACACACCAAATTCTATGCTCGGAAATCTTGTGGCTTTCTAGTTCTTATACAAGACACTATAGTGTGGTTTACACTTCAAAAGTTGACACAGATAAGCGGACACCAAACGAGTTGTTCCAGAGTGTAAACGGGACTGACACGGAGCAAATTGACACCACGGTGACAAATTTTCCCACCCGTTTGTGAGGTAGAGCAATTTGCACCTGAACATCTTGCTCCGTGTCAATTATATGTCTAAACGGAAAACTGGGGCAAGGTGGAAAGGATCATCTCCACTGCGCAATTGCCTAATGACCTACGTACGGGTTATTTGTCTCTGCAACTTTCGTCACCTGTAAACCTGCCCATGTGCGATCCAGTCTCTCCAGCCTTTAATTTCCGTCTTGCCACGGTTAGTGAGTTGTGTGTGTAAATGGCTGGTTTACACACGTAAATTTGCTTAGTTTCAGTTGCGCCGGGCCAAAAGTTGATGTCTAAACGGGACTTATAATACGTTTGCCTTGAACTGCTTTCAGCTGGGTTGGAACACACTCTGTCTGGTAAAACTGTCATCATGGTAGCATTTTGAGCATTTCACAATGTAGTGTGAAATTGAAAAAGGTTTATCACGATAACTTGTAACAGCAGTAAAAAGATATTAAATGACCACCAGGGTAAGCTGACCTTTCACAGAGTGGCTGGTGCTGGCACTGGATGACCTGGCCACTCGCCTTCTGCTGGATGATGGAAGGTTAGATATCGGCCGCTGCACACGACTAAACAGGACAGATAGAGCACATTTGTAACAACTCATAATAGACTATGAAAATAACAATCCTATGCAAAAATTCTTCAATATAGGAAACGTCAAATTTCTCACCAAAATAATTTTCAGTAAATTTTAAGTTGCTTTCTGCATGGCTTGTATGGCGTAGCTAGTACCAACAGTGTAGTAAGCCTCTGAAAACTCAAAATATTGGATTTCTTTAAACACTTGGTTGATATGCTATACATAAAAAAGAAATTTTGAATACAACAGCCAAAAGTGCAGTTGAAGACCAACAGAATGAGTAAGAAAAACTTTCTAAAAACACACTATGAAATTTGCAAAGTAACCCCTGTAATAAGAATGTTCAACTCCACATTTTAGATGTTAATGAAGTTGTAATTCATTAAATAGGTTGTCACGGGAACAGAAAGCACATTCAGGGGAAACTATGAAAAATTTTACACAGCTTTGCCAGAAATTTAACTTTTTGCTCACAAAAATTTTGACTTATCCGCAAGACACATGTACAAGCTCCTGTGTAACAGTGGCACCCAACGGGGGGCGCTGACACAGATTCCGACATGCATTACATACAGTTTTCATAAACACCCACAGGAAATTGTCCTCACTGATACAATTGCCTACAATAAACACATCATTACCTCGTACATGGCAGTTTGCCAATCTCTGTAAAGAGATTCATAAGGGGAACAATGAGTATAGGTTGGGCCATGACCTGGTTGATGGTTGGCCTCTTGTTGGGGTCCAGGTGTAACATACTCAGTATGAGGCTACGCAGGGCTTCACTGTAGTGGTCAGCAATGGGGGCGAAGGAACCACGCATGATCTTGAGAATCAGAGCTGGCAGGGTCTAGAAAGGTAACAACATAGGGTAGGATTTTTGGACAAATGACTTGCTAACATAGCTAAGCTTTATTTTTCAAACAGCTTAACCATACTCCAAAAAATGTTTGACATATTAGCTGCATAGCATGAAGACAGCTCAGGGTAATCAGTGAAGGCTTAGAAACTCAGAGCCCAGAAGTCTCACAGCAATGAAGGTCGGTGATGGCCTCGGCAAATAAGGCATTAGTCTCACAGCATATCCTCTGCCTAGGGTGGTCGGTGATGGCCTCAACCCTCAAAGCCCCAAAGCATCACTACCGCATCATACAAAGTTGTGAGTTGGAATCCTGTTTCAGGCCAGGCAACAATGATAAGCCAAGCAGAGTAATTTGTAAAACAATAACTATAAACTCTCTAAGTACATTTTATGCTCAGCTCAGCATCAACTAGTTTCCCAGCATTAAGCCTAACATGCATACAAACAAACAAAATGAGGTTTATCTAATCTCATTTCTTATACAAATTTGAATACAGATAAAATACAGCTTAAAGACGGTAGTTGTCATAATGTTTCTTGTATGATTTAGCCATTGACCTTTTTATGTGTGACAGATGGACGTCACATGTGTCCATCTGCTGGTAAGAGTCGTGGTGAAGTTTTATGACAAGCAACAATTAACTGTAAATCACTTTTTGGAATGTTAGCCATCAGCCATCACACGTACTCACAAAAAAGAAACAAGATGAAAGTAAATATAAGCCACTTCATATTTCACTGTAAACAGACGTTAACAACCATTCGTAGTTCATAGCACAGCACAGACAGTTTCTTATTCTGTCAGTAAAACATTAGGATCCTGACTCAAATGTATTCTCACATTAGCTTCAAATGCCCGCTTCAATGTGCACAGTTCATACAAGACACAGCCAAGTGCCCATATGTCACTCTTCTGGTTATATCTGAAGTATGGTTAAGGAAACACAAATACAACACATAGGCATCCTAGTAAGTGATTAGGGCTGTTTCAGCAAAATCCGTATGGGAGGGAGGGGGACGGCAGTAGAAATAAAAATTCATGGGTGGTGGTCTTCAGAAAAAAGCTGAAATTATGGGTGGTCATTCTTTTAAGAAGTGAAGCATTAAAACTTCGCAGTGATTGCATCAAGAATTGTCAAGTATGCCCTGGGAAATGGTTATATCGGCCCCATAGTGCAGAAAGGTGGTGGACCAGAGGGCAGTCAGGTTGCCTAGAGCATAATGCTGTTCTGACGGAGCTGATCAGTAAGGCAAAGGAAGACAAGTCGGACTTGGCAGTTGTGTGGTTAGATTTAGAGAATGCTTAGGGTTCCATGCCACATTCACTAATTAGGAAGGCCATGGCAACCCATCATTTTCCAGAAGGAGTACAGAAGGTTATCAACGACTACTTCAAAAGTATACAGATGCGATTTTCAACGAAAGAGTTCACAACAGAATTCAAGCCTTTGGAGAAAGGGATATTGACTGAGTGCACCATTTCAGTCAGCTTATTTGTGCTCGCAATGAACCTCATTATTCGCTGAGCCAGAGTGCAGGGGGCCTCTTCTGCAAGGCAGACGCCTTCCCCCATGTCGAGCATTTGTCGACAACCTAACAGTTACTACACCAACAGCAGGAGCAGGTTGGGTGTTGAAGAAATTAGAAGAATTAATTGTTTGGGGTAGGATGAAACTCAAGGTGCAGAAGTGAAGAAGTCTGGTCTTGAAAGGGAGAATGAGTCATCACCGAGCCTTCTATATGAACGGTGCGGAGATTCCATCCTTGGGCGAGAGGTCGGTGAAATATCTAGGCAAGGTATACGACAGTAGTTTAAGCGACATCACAAAGGCAAGGGACACAGTGGCCCTGTTCAGGGAAAGTTTGAAGAAGATCAACGGGTGCACTTTTCCGGGAAAGTTCAAGCTCTGGCGTTATCAGTTCCATTTACTGCCCAAGTTCTCATGGCCGCTATCGGTTTACAGAATCCCGATCTCAACAGTCAAGTCTATGGAGCGGGAGGCAAACCAGCATATCAGGAAATGGTTGGGAGTACCAGTGAGCTTCACGTCAGTGGGATTATATAGTAGGACAGCACCAGTATCACTTCCACTAAGGTCTCTGGTTGAAGACTTCATGGTGTCAAAAGCAAGGGAAGTTCTCACAATCTGAGATTCCAAAGATAGATTTGTCAGCTTATCAGAGATTAAGGTGTCAGCAGGCAGAAAGTGGGACCCCCAAGTGGCTGTGAACAGAGCAAAGAGCCGTCTCTGGCATAAAGAAATAGTTGGAACAGTCTGTTGTGGTCGACAGGGTTTGGGCTTTAGACCATCAACTAGGTGGAAGGCGACAAAGGGGAAGGACAGGAGAGATATGGTACTCAGGGAGATTCGTGAAGAGGAAGAAGAGAAGCATGTTGCTCGTGCAGTTGGCATGAAGAGACAGGGCGAATGGACCACCTGGGAAGGAGTGCTAGGAAGGAAAATAACAGCAGCGGACGTTCTCCACATGGAGCAGCAAAGGCTGAGGTTTTTGCTACGCTCGGTGTACGACACCTTACCGACGGGAAGTAACCTGAAGTTATGGCAGAAGGAAAATGACGACAGATGTAGCTGCTGTGGAGAAGTAGAGTCCCCACAACATGTCCTCTCCAGTTGCATGGTGGCCCTGGCAGAGGGGAAGTACACTTCGCGTCACAACACGGTCCTTAAGGAAGTTGCCCACACACTAGACCTAGAGAGGAGAACCAAGCGTAAGGTTGTGAAGAAGTTTATCGACTTTACGACGGCTGGCTGCAAGAGGGGTATTAGCAACACAGGAGGAATCCTATCCATGTCTAATGATTGGTGCATGGAGGCAGATCTTGGGAAACAAAGCAGCTTCGACATCTTTGAGACCAGACATTATTTTGTGGTCAGATACGGCGAAGGTGGTAGTCTTGGTGGAGTTAACGGTGCCATGGGAAACCAGGATATAGGAAAGCCAGGAGAGGAAAGCATTGAAGTACAACGAGCTGAGCCATGAGTGCTCGAGGAATGGTTGGAGGTGCTTCTGTTTACCAGTTGAGGTAGGAGCTAAAGGTTTTGTGGCATCAAGCATGTGGAGGATGTCTAGGATGCTGGGAATTTTAACTAAGTCAAGGAAGTCTATGATGAAGTCGGTGGCAGCCGCAGCGGAATCAGCTTCATCGTGGTTGTGGTTACAGAAGACCAAACAGGGGAAGAATCCCCGTCAAACCGGAGCCTGATCAACTTCGGGGGCCAAGCGTTGGAGCGTGTTCAAGTTCAAGGCCGAAACATGCTGTGAAGACGCCATCTTGCTGATGATTGACGGGGGAGCACAGAAACATCATCTGTTTAAAGTAAGTTTAAGTGGTGGTATTTTTTGACCTGTCAATATTGCCAGGTTGGTATTTTCGACCAAACACATCTCAAAAGAAATCAAAACTCATCAAAAATTCACTTGCCAAATACCAAACATACCCCAAAACAACAAACAAGCCCATGTTGCCAGTGTACAGAGTGCAATATGTACACTGTGCCATTAATTAAGTCACGGGCAACTTGATTACAAGCACAAGTTTAACTGCAGTCATATTAGAAAGAAAATGTCTGCAACACTAAACTGGTGTTAACACTTGTAAGAAAACTGACTGGTGATTTTTAAATAAAAAGTATGAGGAGTAAGATAGCAAAGTTCCAATAAGAGTTCGTGGAGACAGTTCGAGATTCATAGATCCATGAAATTGAAAAAATCTTTATTGAAATTACAGCCACATGGTGAACTAGTGGCTGCCAAAAGTATTGCTCACAGATGTCTCTGAAAAGCAAGTTTCTGGTAACTGATATGAGTTGTGATCTCACATGGAATTTTGTCCGGCTGTAATTATCCTTTCTTGTCCATCAATTATCTCAAGAACTGCTTGGTGGATCATGATGAAATTCGGTATAGAGGAACTTGGCAAGGATGCGCCTGCACCAGTCGATTTCCAGGCAGGTTTGGCAACCTTGGTACCCCATGTTGGCTGCTTTAGTTTTCGACAAGCGATTCCTTATATGTTGATTATCTCCAAAACTGCTTCACTGATCACTGACAATGAAAGTCAAAATAGAAGTATATCGCAAGAATGTGCCGGCACCAGTCAATTTTTGGACTCTGGATTCAACTACTATGGTACCCTGTTAGTTTTTCACAAGACAGGTTGATTATCTCAAAAAGTGCTAGGCATAACTGGAAATTTGGCACAAAGGAATATAGCAGGGATGGATGCGTTGACAGAAGTCATTTTCGTTTTTATTCGACCTCCTTCTTGGCTACTTTAGTTTTTTACAATATTGGACAGGAAAACTAGATCTTGTCTGTCAATCATCTAAGTTCTTAACAGATTATCCTGGAGGCAATTTGTTTTCAAGTGTTGGATTTTATATTTTAAGCTATTAATTAAATAATTATGGGTCATGGGTTGGAGAAATAAATGAAAAATATGGGCGGAGGGTACAAAATAAAAGAGCCTTCCCCCCCTCCCACACAGATTTTGCTGGAACAGCCCTTATACTGTTAATGTATGTACACAATGAAATCAGTGATAAACAGTTATCTATTTGGACGTTTAGTGATGACGTATCTGTCATTATTATGACGTTTGTTAGCACCCACAAATAGGAACAGAAATGCAGTCACATTACATTTTCAAAAATTTTGCAGGTATTGGATTTTTTTTGCCATTCAGGTAACTACGGGGGCAATTTAGCACTTGAAATTTTTACAGATTGAATTATGTCTTTAAATTAACCAATTTGTTGCTGCAACGCCTGCACCCATTGTATGTTCCCGAAAGTTGAGAAGGATTAAGATTTACCAGATCCAAAGCCAAGTAACAATTTCTAAAGTGCTTAGCAATTCGCAGTGCTACATGAATCTGGTGTTTAATTTTGGCATTTTAATTGACTGGGTCCAAAACGTAAAAATGATGTCATAACAAAACAAATGAATTGACCTATGTATGAAATGTCTTTGAACTCTATTTCACTGTTGATCCTAGCTTCCTCAAAGTAATAGCTCCATCAAAGTCCTCCAATAAGTTCACAGTAATTGGTCAAAAACTGTGGTCATAAACCAAGATGAAGGATACGGTTTGCCTTCGCACAGTTCTGGAGATATGTAGCACGGCGTGCCCACAACCTGAAATGAGACGGCAGGGTGGACATGGATTAACAACCAGCACCAATACAAGCGAGGGTGTTGCTGTGGTGTGTTGAAGTAAGTATTAGCCGTAAACGAGACAAGAAGTTCCATTTCCTCTCCAAAACTCGTCAGATATTTGTGACAACCATCAACTGCATTCATCTTTGGTCAGACGACAGTTGTTTTCAAGATAAAAACTGAAGGAGACTGTAATGCTAAAGATCTCAGAGAAAAGCAGCTAAGGTAAAATCTCAGCAATTTTGTTAAAAAACAATTGTTAAAATAGATCTTTTTCACTTTTTCTAAGAAACTAACATTGTTGTGAATGTCCACAATACCTCAAAACATTGTGCGATCATGGCACAGAATAAAGCATTTCATGAAAAAATGAAAAAGTACATTTCACCTGCCCAGATAACACCATATTGTGCCCTAAATTGGATTTTAAAATAGTATCTGTTCGCAGTGTTTAAACGTGATGGCCATGGTTCCCAAGTTTGATATTTATGGACTGCAGGACTGGTTCAAAACTATAGTATAAAAAAGAGATTCTGAAATAAATGTTATTGAAATACACAAACCATATGTTACAAGATGGAATACATATGTGAAAACTTTGATTTAGAAGATGCACATTACGCAACACAGAAAACGAAAATTCAAATATAATCTCAACAAAAAATGAATATTGGGTTTCCCTGGTTACAAGACCTTCAAAGCATCCAATCCACTTACTCCATATTTTTCCCCCTTTGACTTCTCGAGGAACATAACTCTATATGTCCAAATATCAAAACCAATAATATCTCGTCACAACACGGCTGACTTTGCGCAGGCACAGCATGGTGTGATCATGTGACACGTGGGGTCAGAAGGTCTCAATATGAAATTTTATGTTGACTTTAAAAACAAACACATCAAAACTTTAAACAGGCCACCAAATACGGTGGTATACTTTCTGACTACTCAACCATAATCACGGGGGTACCTCAGGGTTCCATTTTGGGCCCTCTATTATTCACTATTTTTGTTAACGACCTCCCTACTGTCCTCCACAACAGTATCCCAGTTTTATACGCTGATGACACTGCAATTATGTCCACAGCTGGATCAGTAAAAGAACTCGAAACTTCTCTCAACGATGAGCTAGCCCTTATCCATGACTGGCTGATTCAAAATAAACTCACTCTTAACGTTAGTAAAACCAAGTCGATGCTGTTTCGAACCCACCAGAAATTAAAACAACAAAAACTATCCCTTTCTATCAATGGTTCTCCCATCGAGAATGTTGACAAGTTTAAGTACTTGGTCCTTACTTTAGATCCCAATCTTAAATTTAACATGCACATAGATCATATCACAAAGAAATAATCTAAGAAAATCGGTGTACTTAAACGTCTAGGCAAATTTCTTAATGTCAGTACTCTTAAGACCCTTTACCATTCTATTATTCAGCCTCATATTGATTATTGTTTACCGGTTTGGGGGCACACTAGTGACAAACTTGTCAGCAAAGTCCAAGTATTACAAAATATTAAAAAGTGGCTGTAATTTACTTGACCTTTTATACCCTGCCTGTCTTAATCATGTCATTTTTTCATTGTCGTAAATACTCTCACTTTCTAGAATCGTCTCTTAATTTATGTCATCTGTCTTAGTTAAATTTTTACCATTATTTGTCATTTCGTTATTGTCTTAATTCTCAACCTGTTTTAATTGTATCTTTGTTACGTATATTTCATTTTTGTTTTATTACTTCATTGTATTATATTACTGTTTTTCTTGTTTAGGGCCCTCTTGGAAAGCAGTGCTATCACTGAAGAGGCCACCCTCATTTTAAATATCACAATAATAAATAAATAAATAAATAAATAAAAATACCTGTTCCTGCAACATTTTGTGACGTATGTACAACTTGGTCAGGAATTTTAAAATGGTAATGCAATATAGTGGTTTTGAGACGAAATGGAGCAAAATTAGCAATTGCTGCAAAAAATATTCATTGCAAGAAATGGAAAGTATTGATAACCTTTAATGTGTTGTTGCATTAAAAGCTTCTGGTAATGATCCAATATACGACTTTGCTTCCCTAAACTTCAATACAATGTGTTCAATCTGTAATTTAATGGATAATAAAAAGTCGAGCTTACACTGTAGGCCTTGCTTTTACTGCTTAGAACTTTGGATATCCCAAAGTCACTGATCTTAATAATCTTCTTGCTTTTGTCCAGCAGAATGTTTTGTGTCTTCAGGTCTCTGTGTAAGATCTGTTTGGAGTGAACGTGCTGCAGCGCCATAAGAAGCTGGGCAAAGATTCTCAGAACTTCCTGAAAATAAATGTGCATTGATATCAGCCTTATCAATGAGCAATTCCTTCCCTGATAAGAAGGCATGATAAGACGAGTGTTACAGAGTAAGAACCTTCAAAAATGAAATCTTGAAAGTTTTGAGATTGGATGTTAACTCAAGCAAGTATGGTATACAACAAAGGAAAGCCGCAATGCATACAGCGAGCATCAGACAGTCTTCAATACATAAAGTAGGTCTTACATGTTTTTATTATTACCGTGATTCCTGGCTTCTTTAAAAAAAGTCTTAATAAGTGACCAAAGCAAATATCTGGAGATAAGTTTTCAAACATAATCAACCAATTTTATTGTGTATAAAATGGTAGGCAAATAAACCGAGACAGATGAAGATGTAAGTGGGTGGTTCTGTCTAAATTAAATCATCTCATTTACCATTAAGGACATTGTGTTATTCGATTCCAAGCACTTAACAGTACACGTTAAACAAGAGCAGAGTGCCTTCAGGTATACTTCATCGCCATTGTCATCACCTCATATCGACCACTACAGTAGGTTGCCCTATACTCCATCACTAATATTCACCAAAGCACTTAGTACTCCTCTAGCAATATTAATTAATGATGCAGTAGCACTCCCACCCCCCAAAAAACGAGTGTCTTCTCCAAGACATACCCCGTCATTACTATCTGCCAATTAGCACTTACTGGCTCCTCCAGCAGGTTCCCCTTACGTTGCTGCAGGTACTCAAAGAGAGTGCCCCCCTGAGCATACTCCATCACTATCATCAGCGCTTTGTCTTCAAGGAAGTTTTCATAATACTCAACAATATTGGGATGATCCAACATGGCGAGAACTTTGACCTCATTAAGAGCAGCCAGCCGCTCATCCTTGGTCATCTGCTCTACAGGGATCTCTTTGATGATTACATGTTTCTTGTCACTCAGCTTTAGGCATAAATGGACCTTCCTACAAATGCAAAGTGTAACATTACATGACCATCAAAATGTTGGACCTGACAGATAGTTGCCAGTCCAATTTGTTGACATCTGTCAATTACGAACCAGTTTTTAAAAAATCAACGACCCAGATAATTATGTCAATTTTCTTTTCTTGAAAGACGTTGAAAACAAAACATTTTATTTCGCCACATATGGCTTTCATAATTCACAACTAAAAAATAAAGCCAAGTTGCTTACCACTTTTACTACCATTAGACTTAAGCAGAAACAAAAGTTTTGAACGTGTTCTTGATCAATCTGGCACATTTTACTTGCAATAAAAGACACCAGATCTGAACAACTTTTAAATTAGTGGATTCCTGTAAAAATGAAATTGATTAACATAAAAATTCCTCAAACAAAAAGTGTGACACAGTGGCTAAATTGCAAATACGTCAGCTTTCTAAGCGAGGTTATCTCGTTTTTCCATTATAATAATTGTGGTCAGTGGCCGAGACGCCCCAACCTGAATACGATTTGCCTTGCCCAAAACAGGTAAAGACTACAGGTCGAAGACACTCAAACACTGTGTTTGCAGGGTCTAGCACAGGCAGTCTCATCAGCCGCTCCCTGTTATGGCTGTGGTTCAAGTCCTGGATGGAACTATTCTGTTGCTAAGTCTTGTCACCCCAAGCCAAATTCATACTCTGGATGATCTTTAAAGAACACAACTAGGATTTTGTCAGAGAATCTAAATATAGGACGCCATGTTTCTGTATACGCTACATCGATGAAAAACTGACAAACAACGTTATAGCTGAAGGAACCTCGGCGTCAAATGGCAGTTTGTGTGTACTGATACATCTGCCACTAGAGTACAGCTCTATTAGCAACAAAATTATTGATAAAGTGTAATCTAATGACAGCACTACTTTGTCTCGATGATTGAGTGCAAACGACTAAAGCATGTGCTATCTCACTGCAGTTTTTACTGTTTGCCTTCTTGATATGACACACGCATGTGCATGGGTGGGGATGGACTTGAGTTTTAAGACAATTGAGAAAATGAAACAGTGGAGGACTTTCTGTTCATTGAGGTGATTTCATTGTGAAGAAATATTGAATGGAAATTGACGTCATTCATCTAGCAGACTGTGCTTCAGGTAAGAACTTATAAAAACGTGGAATATTTAGGTCCATTTCATATATAGGTACAATTTGTATACAGGTCATCAAATTTTCTTTGTTCCTTTACCACCACAACACAGGTGAAACCAAGGTTGTCTATGTCTCTCATACAAGTCCCCGACTCCTGGAACTTTTACCAACACCACAGTGGCGGATCTAGGATATCACAAGGGGGGAGGCCAACATTTTGTGCGGCTGTAAGCATTTGCACAAACTGAACCACGATTGTAGATGCGCATAGCACTGAATGGGGGGAGGTCGGGGTTTGCCCCCCTCCCGCCCAGGAAATTTTTCCTTTTTACCTCTAAAAATCAAGCATTTTCCTTGATTCCTGAAGTATTATCCAAGAAAAAAGGCAAAAAAAACACGGAGAACGTGTCAAACAGGAAAAACTGCACAAACTCACGACCTGGCGGAAAGAGCGCGCGCGTGTTACCACCTCACCACCACGATTTAACTACTACCGGTAATCTATTACTAAAAGACCTACTTGTTTATGGTCCACAGCGTTTGCGCGTGAAACTACTTCTTTTTGTAACGCTTATTACACGTTTTATATTTTGTGCCATCAATTTTCAACAAATTTGTCGTATTTGAAATAGTCTTCAAATGCCCAAAAGACCAAATCCATTTTTCGTGTTGGCAATAATGACGGGATTGCTTTGGAAATCGTCTTAAGATAAGGTTTGACAAAGAGAGTATTGCGAGTTTCTGAGTGATTCACTAAGGCTTCGATTAAAATTCACATCTTACCAGCAGCTTCTGTTTTTTCATCGTCACTCAGGTTCCATTTTCTTTAAAAAATGAAGTAAATTTTCTTCATTGCACAGTGGAGCAGACGACGGAAACGGAGTCGTAGTGCGCAGCGCCACTGCTGGTCGTCTGGGATATCGCGGGAGAGCCTATACTTAACCATAGTTCCGTTACGAATGCGCCGTGTTCCGAATTTGAAATTGGATATGAGCCCCCCCCCCCCAACGCTAAAACTGAACACATGTAAATCTTTTTTCATCCGTATAATTTTAAATACCAGGGTTAATTAATAAACTCACCATTTCCCTA
>NMRA01000195.1:592397-626820 GCA_002633005.1 Phoronis australis | reverse complement strand
TATATCTTGTCACTGAAAGCCACATTTATGTTCCGACTGATCTTCAAAAAACACAACAACCAAACCTTCGGAGAACCTAAATATCGGACACCATGTTTCTCCATACGCCACACCGCGGAAAACTGACTAACCACGTAATGGTCGCGGGCACCTTGTCGCCAAATTTCAGCTCGAGTGTTTTGACATATATGCTGCTAGAACCCAGGTCCATTCGCAACAAAATTATCCATGAAATGAAATCTGATGACGGCGCCAAGTCGTTTCGATGAATTAGTGCAGACGACTAAAGCACGTGCAAACTCACTGCAGTTTTTAGTATCACTTAGGCTTCTTGATATGACACCAGCACGTGCGCTGTCGGAGTTTGACTTGAGTTTAAAAACAAACGAAAAAATGGAATAGTGACATATTGTCAGTTCAATGAGATGGTTTCATTGTGGAAAAAGATTTTATTTTCAACTTTTATAACCGATTTATGCGATCGTCCATTTTAAGCCGACTTGGGGGTCTAAATTGCACCCTCTCTCGGTGAAATCAAAACCAGGCAACGCTGTAAAAAAACGAGACGGTGGCGGACATTGAATGCATTACAACGGAACAAAAATTGGTGTCATTTAATTCTCAGATTATGCTTCAAGTAAGATTCTATGAAATGTCCGATATTTAGGTTCCGTCCGATAATTAGGTACACTATGTGTAGGCGTTGCACTGCAGGATGTAGCCCTCCGACAAAGCCTTCCAACTTGTTCTGTCTCTTGCTGCTCTCATCCATGTTGTGCCTGTCGTTTTCACGATGTCATCTCTCCATCTGGCTTGGGGCCGTCCTCTTGATCTCTTCCCATATCTGGGTAGTTAGGACTAAGTTCTTAAAAATGGTAATTATATTCCTTGTAGATGAGAAAATCCGTATTTGTCGACTCGTTTATGTATCAAAATAAAGACTCATCTCCCTTGTCATGCATACTGGGGGAATTCCCTGTCAATGGAATCCCCGAGCAGAATCGCGACGAATGCGGACGATATTGGAGTACCTGTAGTATTAATTGAAGCAATTTTGAAACGAAAAACATCATTGAAACGGTTTAGTTATCACTAGGTGAACATAAACGGTTCACTGTGCGATTAAAGTAAAACTAGCAGAAGAAGCGCAGTTGACAGGTCAACTAATTGCACTTTTGACGTTCCTGCAATTTGTTTGCTTATTAGCCCTGTTGAGTTCACCAAACTTTAGTTAATAGATCTTTGCCGTGCACTAACAGTGGCGGATCTAGGATACCAACATATGCTGCAGTCAGCGGATCTAGGATATCACAAGGGGGGGGGCAACATTTTATCCGTTGTTAGCATTTGCGCCCAATCACGATTGTAAATGCGCATAACACCCAATGGGAAATTTTTCTGTTTTTTCCTCTAAAAATCAAGCAATTTCCTTGATTCCTGAAGTATTATCCAAGAAAAAAAGGCAAAAGAAAACACGGAAAGCACGTCAAACAGGAAAAGTTACAAGTACCACAGACTCGAACTCACGACCTGGCAATAAGTGCGCGCGTGCTTTACAACTACACCACCACGACTTAGCTACTAATTTTGTACTAAAAGACCTTCTTCTTTATAGTCCACAGCGTTTGCGCGCGAAACCTACTTCTTTTTGTAATGCTTATTACATGTTTTATATTTTGTGCAATCGGTTCGTAAAAAAAAATTGTTCAGTATTCAATTGCCCAAAAGACCAAATCCGTTTTTGTGTTGGCAATAATGACGGGATTGCTTTGGAAATCGTCTTAAGTTAAGGTTTGACAAGGAGTCAGAGAATTATGAATTTCTGAGTGATTCACTAAGGCTTCGATTAAAATTCACATCTTACCAGCAGCTTCTGTTTTTTTCATCGTCACTCAGGTTCCATTTTCTTTAAAAAATGAAATAAATTTTCTTCATTGCACAGTGGAGCAGACGACGGAAACGGAGTCGTAGTGCGCAGCGCTCCTGCCGGTAGCCTGGGATATCGGCGAGAGATTCTATACTTAGCCATAGTTCTGTTACGAATGCGCCGTGTTCCGAATTTGGTACCGACAGCAGGAGGCGGGCCTTGGCCAAGCTGCCGAAGTAAGCGTGCCTGTGCGGAGGCCCACGGCGTGAGATTGGCTTCGGCTAAGCTTCTAAAGGAAGAGCGTGCAGGAGACCTAGGCCCACGGCGTGAGCCGGGCCTCGGTCAGGCTGCAGTAGCTCGTGCCGGGTGGCCCACGGCGTGAGGTGGGCCTCGGCTAAGCTTCTGAAGCTAGGAAGCGCGTGTCAGAGGCCTAGGCCCACCGGCGTGAGCCCGGGCCTCGGCCAAGCTGCCGAAGGCAGCGCGTGCCGCCGGAGGCCCACCGCGTGAAATTTTGCAGATATTTCCCATCATGAATGGGCCGTCGTGGACTAGTCTCGCACAGATCCGATTTCCGATGTACCTGCTTGTGGCAATTTTAGGTTTTTACGTTTGTACATTTCTGATATTGATGCGCGGCCACGGTCAACTTAAAAGTTGACCGTGGCCGGATGTCAGACAGTTTTGGAACTTTAAAAAGTTCCAAAACTGTCTGACATCCTTCTGATATTTAACTTTTCCTCGCATTCGGCTTCTTTTATTTTTGTCACTAAGAGCTTCTAAATCTGATTATGGGACACTATAGTATGCCAAACATCTTTGCTCGTGATTGATTTTCCAGGGCTGGTATCGGTACACTAAAGAAAGCATTTGTCGTGGAAATGCTCATCATTTACCATGCTGGAGTCTCCAGCCAGTATGAAGTCAACGGAATGTCTCTGTCTCATTCCTTGTGCGCATGCAATCTCACCAGACAGCCGTGTTGCTACTGAGTTCTACTCGGGGCCAAGATTTATGAAGATATATGATTTATCCGTCCGGAAGGATCCCCTTTTTATGTCTACATTTAGTGTCTCTGTTGTTTGCCTTCTTCCTTCCACAGCCCTATCTTATGGAGGTCCTCACATTTCTGTGTGCTGTGGTTCAGTAGTTTTCAAAATAATCCCGCGGACAAGCTCGAAAGTCGACTAGAATCCGCTTCAATTCTAGCTAGTAAATCTCGACAACTCCGCGACAAGTGTTGGTTCAACAATTTACTGCGTATATCCGTTAATAAATAGACAATTTGCGACTGGACACGATTGCTTCACCTTAAGCTCCTACAAAAGTGCCACAAAAACAATGTTTAATAATATAAACAAAATGAAGTACGATGAATGGATAGAGCGCTAGCAAGGTCTTGACTTTTTCGTTTATGATGAATGAATCAAAGCCTCTGCTTGTTTTTAATGTTAAATTACCTTTTGTGCGTGTCGGCACTGTAAGTTGATCCTTGACTAAACAAAAAGATTATTGTATTGTGTAATTATGTGACCTGTACCGTACCTATTATATTGAATAAAAATGTTTAATTGAGATACAAGTTCGACTTAGGCTCCAAATGATTCTGGTAAGAAGTTTGTCCCATGTTTGGCAGAGCTCGTCAAAAATTGTCCAGTTGATTTTCAAATTTACCTACTATCTATTGAGCACCTTACCAAGAAAGATATACACGTCTGTCGACGCTCGGATGACAAAACCGCGGTACGAGCTGACTATCAGAACGGAAGATATCAAACGAGTAAAAGGTTCTCGGAGTATAAAGTGGCATTTAACAAGAGATGAGCAAGAAGCCGTGTAGGTAAATTGTTTCAGTGGGTGTGCTCACCTTGATACTGCCATGGAGAACATGTAGAGTGAAGGTGGTGAAGAGCAGAAGCCTCGTAATGAAGTAGATTGGGTATGGAAGACGGAAACTGGACAAGGACGACTGGAGAAAGATCGCGGACTAGAGAAGCACAGACATCCCTTCACTGACCAACAGTCATGTATCTAAAACGTCTTCAATGGCCAAGTAGTTACAGACATTGTGATTACTCAGAACAAAGTGGTCACTGAGAATGAGCAAAATAGTCAGCTTTTTAGTTTCGCTAAGCAGCGAATGTTACTAAGCAACACAATGGAGTTGGCGAGGAAGCCTGTCCATGTCAAGGAAAGGCCACCTATGGCGCTGAGGCGCTGTTCAGTTGCTTGTTTGTGGAAGGAAACCAACGTAACATTGGCATAGCCCATATTGTTTTTTAGTGTGTGCTGATCGAGTCCAGTCCCTAAATCCCTAATCACGAATACGGTAGCCCTGGGAAGTGTGACAAAGCCGTTTTGGTCAAGTCTCTCAGTGTCTCTCACTAATCGTTCAGCTCCAAAACTGATGTTGATTTAATGATTCTACACCGGGTGGTCTTGATGTCTTTGCAACATTCTCAAACCGGAAGGAGGTACGTGACACTGACGTCACAGGTCAATGTTACTGAAGTGACATCATCTCTTCGTGTTGGAGAGGGGCCTCGATTCAAGGTCAAAGGTCGTATATGCAATCGAAAGTCATCGGTAAACCAGAAGGAAGTGCAAACGAGGTCCTAATTACCCTGTGACACAGCGCCACCTATACTGAAAAGTGCCCCTGTGGACACATGATGAATGGCAAACGGAATTCCGTGAGTAGACATCAATGCACATGCTTGGTCGGAAGTTTATCGATCACATCGCCATCACGTGCACACAATATCCCGCAGTGCTACCTTTCGTAGCAGTGCGATAGAGTGTAGGTCCTAATCCCATTGGAAGTTCATCACGCTAAAATTCTGATACTAAAAAGACGAATGTCGTTTTACAACGCCTGGACAGCCAATGATGCATTGTACAGTAATTAATGGGATTACTTAAATAATAAACTCGAAACTTTCGTTTGCACAAAACGTCGAGGAATTACCTATTAAAAGTCGTCATTCAAATGAACAAAATGAAGAGATATTGGATAGAAGCTTCAGAAATGTTATTTTTCCATCAATTTATACAAAATATTAGCAGTTACTAACAATTAAATTAATTTTTTTGTACATTTGGATCATATCCCGGTCGTTATTTCATTAGGACAGCGTTCACTATTGTTTGCTACTTTGGACCATCATTCACAGACTGTTTATGCCGAGACCACGTGCGGTTAGAATGATCATGCCCGTGTCCTATCTACCCGTTCATTGAAACAGTCATCGTTACCATTTCCATCCGCATCATCATAGGATCGCTTTCCGGCATTGCGTTTATTTTGGGTTCAGTCATCTGGGGGTCACCTTCTGCCACTCCATATTCATCTTTCTCCAGTTATCTCGCAGCAGCGTTCATTGTTTATTTTTGTTCTACTTGTACACTGTGTATTTTTGTTGTGTGTTAATATATATAAAACGACTCGGACTCGGTGCATTCGTTCTCAACGGTCGTATACATGCAGGCGTAAACTCCTTCAGGATGAAAACTGCGTTTTATCTTCGTTGTCCGCGGCATCTTTATATGCTATGTACACCTCGTTGACTCAATGTTATGTCAACTCAGTTAATGAAAGGACTGAGTGTGATTCGTATTGAGTAAGAGTCCTGTAACCTTTGACCTGGGAATAATAATAAACGAACTGCTACGCTGTTGAAAGTGGTTGTACTGAATCTTTCTTTTTTCTCGTCCCGAGAATGAAGATATGGCATTTTGCTACCCATATGTGAAATATTGTAAAAACGACCAAGGTTTGAGATGTCGTTAACTTGCTTACTAACACGTCAGGCTAACTGGGACATCATAGTAACGCTGGTCTTAATTTGTTCTTTACTCATTCAGGAAAGAAGTGGTTTCTGTGTGTTGGGAGGACTAACAATCTGTTGTTTCCTGAGACGTGGCTAAAATTGGTGTGTAACAAGGGGCGGATCCAAGATTTTTATTAAAGGGGGAGGGCAGAGTATTAACCAGGATTTTGTCCGTCAGACATTCGCACCCCCAAACTATCAAATGGAATCTGCGAACTTTTCAGGGGAGGGGGGGGGGCGGGATGGCCTCCTTGTCCCCCTCTATATCCGGCACTGGTAACAGTCATTGTATGGGCGGAGAATGGTTTTAAATGTTGTTGAACTGAACACAAAAACAGGCCAGTGTTTTGGAGATAATTCTATTGTTTTATCACGGTAAATTACAAATTAATATATTTTAAAGAATCATATTTTTGATATTCATTGAGACTAAGATAGAAAAAGTCTTTTAGGCCACCGTTAATTAAAAAGGGCAAAACGGCAATGTCCGCCCAGTCATTCGTAAAACTGATTGTAAGTAAATGTTTGAAGCTTCTTGCAGTAGGTTCAGTGTGTTCAGAAGAAAAAAATAACACTTGCATGATTATGGCAACTTTCGTTTAGCAATCCTCGGAACGTTTTGTAAATGTGAAATATTTGACAAAATTCTCTGAAAATGGACTGAAAACCCATACATTTACTTCATTTTTAATGATAAAATGGTGCTCAAAGCGTTTTGTTTGCATTTGAAGCAGTTAAATCTGTTATGAGGATGTAAAAATAAAGAAATTAGAAGTGACTTTTAGTTCATTATTACTTCCAGCTGAAAGTTAACCCCGATGCGTTTTTAAATTTGAATATTGTAGGTACCAATTAAAATGTGTTTATTATTGTATTTGTACATCCATTATACATGCAGGTCAATATAACAGAGTAGACAAAAACCGTGGTATTTTAAGAATTGATATGTTAATGCGGGCGCAACAATCTGCTGTGAATTGTGACGTTATACGTTTACCAAAATATTGCTTTGGTGCATGTTTTGAATCTTTCTTGTGACGAGTCTAAAAACGAAGTCACTTTGAAAATTTCAAAACCTGTGAACATGAATATTCTGTTTCTAAAAAGTGCCTGAAACACCCCGACCAACCCGCTATCGAGAACGCCTGGAAAGTGATCGAGAACGAGACCTTGCACCAAAAATGGCAGACGACACTGACGTACCCGGCGAGTTTACGTGTCATTTTCTGCTTAAATAGAGTCCACTTTGGTACGAATACTACACACAGAAAAGCGTCAGTGTGTAACCTTTGTTGTGGATCTGAAATAATGCTTGGCTTTTGCTTATTTTTTAAACTAAAGAGCTCATAACAATGGCTTTCGGTAAGATGCCTTGCGCCTCGTAAAATCGACAATTTGTTATTAGCAATTCCATGCTTCCTAAGAAGAGACGTGTGACGTTTATAGTTTAATTGTCCCTGGTGACACCTTTGTTAGGTATGATTTGTGAAACAATTTGAGATATTTACTAATACAAGTAGGTCCTTGTGTGAGATAGCGATCGACAACGATGTCGTCAATTCTCTATGGCGATCGTGATCGCAAGACAAGCGATCGTGAATGCACTTTTTTCTCTGCATTGGCCTGATTAGTTGTTCACGTTACGCTACTATGTCAATAATTTTAGAATGATGTGGAGCCTGAATTAGTTAGTGGGTTGATTCTTAATTACATTTCATCGTTTTTTTCATGTTTTCTAAGTGAGATTTATAGACCGGCAGCAAAGAGCACTTAGCATAGATGAACGAGGTACCAACATCTGACCACGGGAGCATTTAGAGTCCACCTCAGTATGTACAGAAATGGACGTCTGCCGTTGTCTGCACTCTGGGTGTGACCCCTGGGGCCCTTATAAAGGGCCCAGAAAATGAGCTAGACTAGATATTCGAGGTACCAGCCAAAACTGATTTAAAACGAACAATAGTACCGCACTGAACACCGAATGACCCATGACAGACAAATTGCACTCTGGAATGGGTCCGGCAGAAACCAAAAAGGACCCCCCAAAAATGAGCTAGCACATACATTCGAGGTACCACACGAAACCAATTCGATTTGATTCAATGCATGTCACAGATCACTAAATGCCCTATGACAGACAAATTACATTCTGGATGTTGCCCGGCAGAAACCCCCAAAAATCTCAACCACGGTATGACATCACAAATTTGAGCTAGACTAGATTTTTGAGGTACCGGCCAAAACTGGTTTTTAAACGAGCACTAGTACCGCACTGAACACCAAATGACCCATGACAGACAAATTGCACTCTGGAATGGGTCCGGCAGAAACCAAATGACCCCCCAAAATGAGCTAGCACATACATTCGAGGTACCACAAAAAACCAATTACATGAGATTCAATACGTGTCACAGGTTACTAAATGCCCTATGACCGGCAGACAAAATACACTCTGGATTGTGCCTGGCAGAAACCCTCAAAAATCTCAACCACGGTGTGCCATTTTTGAGACAGTTAGATTTTCAAGGTATCGGCTTAAACTGATTTAAAACCAACAATCGTGCTGCACTGAAAACCAAATGACCCGTGAAAGACAAGACAAATTTTACTCTGGAAATAGTCGGCCAGAAGCCCATAAATGACCTTAAAAATTTAGCTACAATTGTCCATGCAACTTCCCCGTGCTAGTTCAAGTACTCGGGTGGGAAACCCAATCAACTGGACAACAAGATGTTAAAAATTGCACCACGGAAATCGAAGTACACATATTCTCAATTGGTGACAATAGTGGTGTATTTAATAAGTTAACTGCAAAAATGGGAACGCAGGAAACAAAAACTAATTATAGAAAACTTTCGTTCACTAAAGCCATTGTTTACTCTCATGATCACAAGAAGCGAAAAGCAGACGGGTGTCAAGATATGAGACAGTTAACTCGCCTAGTGGTAAGTTTTTGAAGAAATTTTTACATGATGTCGAAATTCAGTGTTTTAGTTTCGCGGAGTCATTTGTCGATGGCCGATATAATGTCCTCCGTGATGAAATAAAAATCACCCCTAATTTGGTGAGCAGCCACGTGGTGGAGTCCCAATGCTATTTAAATAAATATATAAACAACTACGTGTTTCGTTAACAAGGGGTCTCGCTGCAGCATTGCCTGGTCTGCATGCAATGACAGGGTGTGACGTCACAGCAGCACCGCATAGGAAAGGGAAAGTGAGGCCTCTGAAAATCCTGATGAAAGACTCATCTGGGACACTTATCAGCTTCTCAGAGTTAATTAGCGTAGATGTCCCAGACGAAAGAAAGTTAGAAGAATACATATGCCTCGTATTAGGGAGGAGTCAAAGATGTCAATGAAGCGAAATATCTGAAATTAATCGAGATGACTGGAAAAATAAACAAGGTTATAACTGTAATTGATAAAATATAGTTCATAAAAGTAACGAAAATAGTTGCAAATGTTTTCGTAGTATTAAACCAAAAGGCCGATTTTCACGTCATACTTAAGAAACAGTAAATTGTGGTGAGGTTTTATGTTTTTGTTCGTCAGATTTTGGACAATTGGGCACTCGTCAATAAAATTTTCTCACTATTTATTTCAGGAAAAGCCGATGTCCAACATCAAGAAGATTGACTGCGCATTGCTTCCTCCTTGCTGAAAGACACTATTGAACAACTTCAAACGAGCCCATTGTGTTTGCTTGCTCTGGGGTCAAGTGGATTCGGCCAGTCCGGCCGGGAAACGGTTTGGATCCTCTTACCTACGGTTGGAATGTACAAGATGGATACTACACTCCCGAATGGTTTTGTGGATCTGCCGTTCTTGATGTCCTTTTTGAAGGTGCTGGTCTTTTACAAGAAAACCAAGCCGATCAATAGGTAGAGGAAATTGGGCTATGACGAAACAAGCGAGCCCGAATCAAGCTGGATCTCGGGCGCTAATATATGGGCCATATGTTGTCGTTGACGTATCCTTTCTGTTGGCAGTTTTGATAGCGTTTGATATTTAACACAATCTGCGTTCTTAAACTTCATTGAGTGGGTTGGTTTTAGACAGTTCCTGATATCCCAAAGTTTTACTGTTATCAGGTACTTTCCAAAATGCTTACTCTCCGCCATCATCCATTTGACAATTACAAGTGTGAGAGCTCAGTAGACGCAAAAGTATAAACTCATCATCTAACATGTCGTATATTTTCAAAATTACTTACCATTTCTGGGTCTGGCGAGCACAACCCACACTGGTTTTTAACTGTTATAGGGTATTTGGTAACCAGTATTTGAATCACATGGAATTATTTATTGTGGTACCCCAAATGATAACCTAGCTCCTTTTACGGTGTGATTGAGTTTCTGGCCACGCCTTTCAGAGCACAATTTGTTGTCTGTGATGGACCTGGTGCGGCACAATTCATGATTGGTTTTAATTCAGTTTTAGCCGGTACCTCGGGTATCTAATGTACCTCAAAGTTTCGATAGCAGATACTGTGGATGAGATTTTTGAGGGTTTCTGCCAGGCACCGAATCCAGAGTGTATTTCGTCTGTCATAGGGCATTTAGTGACCTGTGACATGTATTGAACCTCATGGAATTGGTTTTGTGTGGTGCTGGCTCGGTTTTTTTTTTGGGGGGGGGCTTTTTTGGTTTCTGCCGGACCCATTCCAGAGTGCAATTTGTCTGTCATGGGTCATTTAGTGTTCAGTGCGGTACTAGTGCTCGTTTAAAACCAATTTTGGCCGGTACCTCGAAAACCTAGTCTAGCTCAAATTTGTGATGTCATACCGTGGTTGAGATTTTTGGGGGTTTCTGCCGGGCACAATCCAGAGTGTAATTTGTCTGTCATAAGGCATTTAGTGATCTGTGACATGTATTGAATCATATCGAATTGGTTTTGTGTGGTACCTCGAATGTATGTGCTAGCTCATTTTTGGGGATCCTTTTTGGTTTCTGCCGGACCCATTCCAGAGTGCAATTTGTCTGTCATGGGTCATTTGGTGTTCAGTGCGGTACTTTTGTTCGTTTTAAATCAGTTTTGGCTGGTACCTCGAATATCTAGTCTAGCTCATTTTCTGGGCCCTTTGTAAGGCCCCCAGGGGTCACACCCAGAGTGCAGACAACGGCAGACGTCCATTTCTGTACATACTGAGGTGGACTCTAAATGCTCCCGTGGTCAGATGTTGGTACCTCGTTCATCTATGCTAAGTGCTCTGGGCTGCCGGTCTATTAGCGTAACAAACATAACTGAATGCGTTTGACTTTTTCTGTTGAACTGCACGTCGAGTCCTTCAGGGCGTTAACGTCCACGCCTTGAAATGCTGCATGTCACAACGGAGTGTGTGTGTGTTGTGAAGCCTTGTTCAGGAACTAAGAAATCGACTCAGTATGACCACATGGCAAGACTGTGCCACTACAACAAGCCAGACCTTTAGGCCAGCCGTGTAATTGACGCGTTGCATGCGTCAAGAGTTTTTTACCAGTAGTAAAACACAGCATAAAGTATCGTGCTCAGGAACCAAGTGTCCTATTTGTTATCAATGTTTCACTTAAAGAATGCAGCCTGATGTGTCACTGCATCACAGCTCGAGGACACTCCCTTTTGTGGTGAATGTGGCAAGTCATGCAAACAGTATGCCTCCTTCTACAGGCATAGTATGCAGAAACGTCACGAATGAAATGTCCAGTGACATAGGTGCTGTGTTTTTGTTGATGATTTAGTGATGTTGCCGAATACTGTTGCTGGGCTACAGATGAAGCTCAATGTCCTCGAAAAGTTTTGTCGAGATTGGAACTTGCTAGTTAATTTGGAGAAAAGGTATGCTGTGGTATTTAAGCGAGGGGGCATTCTTTCAAATACTGGAACGTGGTTTTAGCGACAAAAATTTAATCGTACAATAAGTACCTAGGAGTCACATTATCCTGTAGACTTAAATGGACAGAGTGTTGAGTACTTGCAAGCCAAGCTCCAAAGGCAATGAACTTAAAGCCACTCTGTCAAAATTTAACTGTATTTCCCATGGAGTGCATTTCAAACTCTTTGACTCTATGATAATGCCCATATTAACATATGGTGCAGAAATATGGGGAACATCAATGTTTGAATCTATTGAAAAAGTTCAAAATGCTTTCTGTAAATATGTTCTGAGATTGAGTATTAAAACGCCAAATGTGGTGAATGTGGGAGACAATTGTTAAATACAAAATAAGTGTAAACCAATAATCTATTGGACAAAATTAATTGATATGGACGAACATAGGTACCCACTGAAGTGCTATATCATGCTTAGGGAACAAGGTGAAAATGGTAACTGTAACGGGGTGCACCGTGTCAAAGAATTTTTGTTTAGGTACGGCTATGGAGAAGTGTGGTTATTTGGCCCAGGCAATAGTGCTGAATTTATTATGGTATTCAAGCAGAGATTACTGGATCGTGGCGTACAGGAATGGCAACTGGAAATGGGTAGCTCAAACAAATATAATTTTTATAATTTTATAGTCTTCTTAAACGTGATCGTGTTTGTGAGCAATATGTGAATTGTTTAAGCACTTATTCGAGAAGAATACTTGATGTTCAGGTCACTCAGTTAATATAGAGGAAGGGAGACATATGAGTATTGCTAGAAGTGAAAGAATATGCGGCATATGCTGTCTGGGTGAAGTTGAAGATGAGCCTCATTTCATGTGTCGATGCCCTGCTCTTAGAGACTTTAGAAGAATTCTTTTACCAGAGCTGATGAATGTTAACTATTCTCTTTTTTGGTTATTCCAAGAGAAAAACCATGTCAGTATCCAGCACCTAGCATTATGTATTCAGAAGGCTATGGCTTTAAGAGAAGAATTGCTCTCCGTGTAAATACTATCAATATACATTTGAATTAATGTATTAATGTATGATTAGGCAAAGCCTACGATGTACAATAAATGATATTATTATGTCCAGTGGTGAAGGTTGTTAAGTCACTTTTTCTGATGTGTTAGAATTTTGACGTTTTGTTTTGAACCTTTTTTCCTCAAGTTTCTTTCTATATTTGTGTTATTTCAAAAAGATCTTTAACAGAACCATTACATTTTTGCAGTGTTTAGGTAGATTTAAATGGCCATCCTAAGTGTCATTGGGCAATACTTACATACAATTGTTCTGACCAATTAATATTTCAAAAGAAAATATATGTCTATGATTATTGTAGAAATTGCTTTCATGTTGTTGATTTCCTGTGAGAGACTATTATACAATCAATTAGTCCTAAATACAGTTTATGATTCAGTGATGATTTAGTCTAATACATTCCAAAAGTAATTCGTTGGAAAAGTTCAATGGGTTTGTAATGTTGATTTCCCTTAAGCAATATTTTATATATTTTTGTAAGACCAATTTTGAGGTATGTGTGATAAAAGATTAATATTATAATATTGCTGTTGATTTCTTGTGTAAATTACTACAGTGTGTAGTTGAAGTGACGTTAATGACTACATGTTGACTACGTTTTGAGAAAATCACAATATAAATACGTATATTATAACTGTCTCAATCTTTTTCAATGTCACTTTAAACTGGCGATCATGAACTGATGATGCAGGTGAACTTAGGACCAAGACTACAAAACAGAAGAGTTCAAACACAACGTACATGCAAGCCACTCGGGTGCCACAAGTCAACCTGTTCATCTCTGTATCGATGTTATCCATAAAACATCAAGTAAAATTACACCCGTTTTATCAGCACACCAGTTTACACAACTTCTGGCCAATTTTTTGATCCCAGACGTTTATGAGTGGGAATCTTTGAATCGACTCGTGAAATCTTGCCGTACTCCCCTCTCTCCCCATGGGCAAGCTCATCATCATTCTTTGACTTCACTGGCTATTTGGTTTTTTTCCTTTTGCTGTCACAATTTTAAAGGAAGATTCTACACTCCCTTTCATCTGCTGCAACAATTTGTTTACCCCTGGCTGGCAGGCCACATGGAACAACTCCTGGGTGAGTCTTCAGTTTAGAACCCCTTGTTCTCAGTTGTTTCGTCTAAAAGTAGATGATTGTATTTCAAAACCCTGGTTGGGTGTACCTCCACGTCGTGGGTAACATGTTCGTTGAAGCTTACGTCATAATAGCAGTGAAACTGTTTTCTGAAATGAAAATAAATTCGTTTGTGAAACTGAAATTATGATTGATGTATATGTAGTACTCATGGCAATTTAATGAAAACATGCTTTGCTGTTGTTCAGTTTTGATACGAAAGTAACACAGTAATGACGCTAATGTGATTAAGTCATTGCACCACACTTATCTTGTAACCTTTTTCACGTTTTATAAGTAAAAAGTTCATTACTGTTCGACACACTACGATGCGTTCCCGATCGCATAAACAAACACAAATTTGCGTTCCCTATCGCTTATCGTTGCGTTCTCGGTCGCACATTTCAACAGAAAAGTGTCGAAAAATCAGAGATTCTGACAAAACTACAAAAACAAGCGCATATATTTTCACACGTCATTTCTTTATAGCTCCATGGTCAATTTATTGATTTAGTGCCAAAAATAACGGCAATTTTCCAAAATGACATACAAATCACCTTCGGCTCATGCGATGCCTCGGTCAACGTGACTTTTCTCCAATAATTGAAAGAGACACTACCCTAAATCTCTACCTGCCCTTCCTCAGTGTGTTACGCCTTGAACTCATGCCTCTGTTTTCACATTGGAAGTAAAAACAACGGAAATTCATCAAATTGACTCACTTTGCCTAGCTTCATTTCTCGCGCCAAAATTCTCGATCGCCTTCCGGTCGTTCTCGATCGCGGGTTGGCCGGGTGTGAAATAGGACGTGTTAAAAGGCAGCAACAAAAATAATGTAAATTATGTTTTTTGCGACGTTTGACAAAACACCTTCATTTCGTCACAAGTTCAGGTTTGACATTACTGCATACTGCCACGTCATATTATACTGAGTTTACGCGTACGAATACACTTGTTTCCCGCATTATAAGTAAACTTGTTACTGTGTAGTTCATGCGCGCAACCAGCCTGAAAAATACGGGGACTCGAATTTTTGGGAATGTGGACGTTTCACTAAGAAAGAGAAAGGGGTACGTTCAGAGCTATGAATTGTGCATTCGCCGAATTCCTGCCTTCTTATTGTACGTTTTCTACTTTTTACGACTTTTTATTTCGCTGAGACGGACCTTTTTTCGCCAAATGGGGGACTCGTTCGAGGTCCCGAGCACTCCCCCCCCCTGGGTGCGCGCATGTAGTTCTTGCGCCAGATGTCGCTCTCTCTGACTATTTATTCTCGTGCCGCCATTTTCGAATGTCATTCCACAAACGTTTGTGGTGGAGAAACGTCTACTGTACATACACATAGTTATTCAACGGGATTTGGTTGGACTTGGGGGCGATATCGCTTGCTATTTTATGCCCTTTGCCCGTCGCCATTTTCTGGGACATTTTCCTGGGCAACTGGCTTATTATCTATATGGTACTGCATTATGTAACGTGTAAATTTGAACATAGTTTCTTTTTGTTACATTTCATTACTCTGCGCGTGCAAGCGCAGAGTACTGTTGTTCCTTGGTCTTTTTCATTTTTATTCTTATTCTTCTAATTCTTCTTATTCTTCTTCCGACCAACTTCGAGGCATAATAACTCCAAAATGGGTGAAGGCATGTTCTTTAAATTCTGGTCATTAGGTGCAAACTAAAATTTTGAGCTAGACACTTCCAATTCACAAATCTGATTGGTACATCTAATTCAATTCGTAATACAAAGTTTCAGGTCATTTAGTGCAACCATGGGGTCATTAGGTGCATTTTTCTTCTGAAAATTTGTCTTTTTATTCCCCAAGTATTCTCATGTGTCGACCGTTAGACAACTGTGATTCTCAGCATTAAACACACTTTTTACGGGCTTATAATGCTCCGGATCGGGTCAATTAGTGCAAAGGTCATCTAACGTTTAAAATCTTATATCTCCTACATTTTTCAAGGAAATCTTTTCACTTTCAGCACGCTGATGTAAGCCATGATGCCAATAGAATACCATACTTTACTATGCAATAGGCCTAACCAATCAGAAAACTAGGTCAAAGGTCATTGGGTGCAAACTAAAGCTTTGAACTAAAAATTATATCTGTTTAATAAACGTGATTGAGTTTGAATTCTAAATTTTCAGGTCATTTGTTTCATGCATAAGGTCATTAGGTGCATTTTACTTTTGAAAGTTTGACCAATTCATTCATTTTGTATCCTGAAGTGCTTAAAGTAAAACATCTGCGTTTTTAGCATTAACCACACTTTTAATCGAGTTAACAATTATTCCCTCACCGGAAGAGGTCAATTAGTGGAAAGGTCATCAAAATATTAATATGTAATTTCTCCTACAATTTAAAAGAATTCCTTTTCATATTGGTAAACGGGTTGCTGTCAGTAACTTCCCATAATAATTCCAGTAATACGCACGCGCAGAGTCCCTTATTGTCACGGCGTGACAATAATCTTTCTAGTTCTTATTTCTATTCTTCTTCCGACCAAATTTGACAATTCATAACTCCAAAATAGTTGCAGGTGTGTTTTTCAAATTTAACATGCGATTTTCAGGCAGTATACACCGGTGACCTTAAGTCATGAATATAAGCATAATAAGCAGTGGATTGTCATACTACCCAATGTCCGTTTGCAACTGCTCATGTGATGTCATGGACATATATCAGCCTTCACAAATATACATGTTTTGACAATCTTAATCCTTGTTTGTATCCGTAAGCAGTGTTTTAAAACAGTCGCTGATATCGCCGGCCATTCTGAATGAGGTCCCAAAGTCGTGAACGTTTCGTTTAGACGGAAATGCACGAAGTATGACCACACAAGTCAACTACAGTGCTTACAGTTACTCTAGATGACATAAAAATGCATTGCATTGTTTATTAATTCAGTTTCAATTGAAATAAATTGTTATATGTTTTGCACCCAACTTTGATGTGCGGAGACGTTTTCAATGAGGTTGTTCACGTAAATTGCCAGCATTAATTATCGCTCTGTATTTTATTGTTTTGGCCTTACAAAACTTAATCGACCCTGGGACATTTTGATACATTGTCGAAGCTACCCCTGGAGCGAGTGTTTGAGTAAATCTGAACGATAAATATTTTCGAAAATTCATCCCAAAAATGCACAAAAAAGCGAATTAGTGAAATATGCTGTTTTTAAGATACATTTGAAAAAAGAAGCCACGCACTCACTGTTTGTTATGATATTGTGAATACGAACACGTCCGGGTATTCGTTTGACGTTCGTAAGCAGACGAACGCTGGAAACTTCAACGCCAGATGTCGCAGGACCGCGAAGAAGAGGAAATAAGATCGTTCACGACTTTAGGGCACTCACGACTTTAGGACCTCTGACGGTATATAAATTTTGATTCATTATATAATCATATTTCATAATGCACCGGAAGAGGTCATTTGGTGCAAAGATCATGTAATTTTCACAATTCTACTCATTCTTTACTTTAAAAGCTATTCTTTTCAAATTCGGTACACAAGTATAAGTTAATAAGACAATTTTAAAAATTACTCTTCTAAGTAATCGGGTCAACCAATCAGGTTAAACAGGTCAAAGGTCAATAGGTGCGAACTAAGATTTTGAGCTAGACACTTCGAATTCACAGGTCTGATTGGCACATTTAATTCAATTCCGAATCCAAAGATTCAGGTCATTTAGTGCAACCATGGGGTAATTAGGTGCATTTTTCTTCTGAAAATTTGTCCTTTTCATTCACCAAGTAGTCTGATGTGTCAACCGTTAGACAACTGTGATTCTCAGCATTAAGTATACTTATCACGGACTTTGCAATAGTTCTACTAAAAGGGCTTAAAATGCACTGGATAGGGTCAACTAGTGCAAAGGTAATCTACTTTTGAAAATTTTATTTCTTCTACAGTTTTTAAGGAAACCTCTTCAATTCCAGCACATTGGTGTAAACCTACATGCCAATGATATACCCTACTTTACTAAGCAATAGGGTCATCCAATCAGAGAAAATAGGTTAAAGGTCATTGAGTGCAAACTAAAATTTTGAGCAAGACACTTCAAATTCACAAGTCTGATTGCTACGTCTAATTCAATGTGAATTACCAAGTTTCAGATCATTTAGTGAAACCATGTCGTCATTAAGTGAATTTTTCTTCTGAAAGTTTGTCCTTTTTATTCACCAAGTATTCTGATGTGTCAACCGTTAGACAACTGTGATTCTCAGCATTAAACACACTTTTCACGGGCTTTGCAATGATTCTCCTAAAGACGTTTATAATGCAATAGGGTCAATTAGTGCAAAGGTTATCTAGCGTTCAAGATGTTATATTCACTACATTTTTCAAGGAATTCTTTTCAAGTTCAGCACACTCGTTTAAGTCACCATGCCAATCGAACGTCCTACTTTACTATGTAATAGGCCTAACCAATCAGAGAAGTAGGTCGAAGGTCATCGAATGCAAACCAAAATTTTGAGCTAGAGACTTCAAAATTACATATCTGTTTAGTAAATGTGATTGAGTTTGAATTCTAAATTTTCAGGTCATTTGGTGCACCCATGGGGTCATTAGGTGCATTTTTCTTCTGAAAGCTTGACCACTTCATTCATCTTGTATTCTGAAGTGCTTAAAGTAAAACATCTGTGATTATTAGCATTAACCACACTTTTAATCGAGTTAACAATTACTCCCTCATCGGGGCTCATAATGCACCGGAAGAGGTCAATTAGTGGAAAGGTCATCAAAAAATTAATATGTACAGTGTAATTTCTCCTACAATTTTAAAGAATTCCTTTTCATATGGAAAAACGGGTTGCTGTCAGTAATTTCCCATAATAATTCCAGTAATACGCACGCGCAGAGTCCGTTATTGTCACGGCGTGACAATAATCTTTCTAGTTCTTCTTCTTCTTCCGACCAACTTCGAGGCTTAATAACTCCAAATTGGGTGCAGGTACGGTCTTTAAATTCAGCATATGACATTTGACAGTACATAGATTTTGATTCGTTATATAATAATATTCCATATTGAACCGGGAAAGGTCGTTTCGTGCAGAGGTCATATAATTTTCAAAATGCTACTCATTCTTCAGTTTTAAAGCTATCTTTTTCAAACTCGGTGCACAGGTATAAGTCAACAACACAATTTAAAAAATTACTTTTCTAAGTAATCGAAACATCCAATCAGATAAAACAGGTCAAAGGTCATTAAATGCAAACTAAAATTTTAAGCTAGACACTTCGAATTCACAGGTATGATTGGCACATTTAATTCAATTCCGAATCCAAAGATTCAGGTCATTTAGTGCAACCATGGGGTAATTAGGTGCATTTTTCTTCTGAAAATTTGTCCTTTTCATTCACCAAGTAGTCTGATGTGTCAACCGTTAGACAACTGTGATTCTCAGCATTAAGTATACTTTTCACGGACTTTGCAATAGTTCTACTAAAAGGGCTTAAAATGCACTGGATACGGTCAACTAGTGCAAAGGTCATCTACTTTTGAAAATTTTATTTCTTCTACAGTTTTTAAGGAAACCTCTTCAATTCCAGCACATTGGTGTAAACCTACATGCCAATGATATAGCCTACTTTACTAAGCAATAGGGTCATCCAATCAGAGAAAATAGGTCAAAGGTCATTGAGTGCAAACTAAAATTTTGAGCAAGACACTTCAAATTCACAAGTCTGATTGCTACCTAATTCAATGTGAATTACCAAGTTTCAGATCATTTAGTGAAATCATGTCGTCATTAAGTGAATTTTTCTTCTGAAAGTTTGTCCTTTTTATTCACCAAGTATTCTGATGTGTCAACCGTTAGACAACTGTGATTCTCAGCATTAAACACACTTTTCACGGGCTTTGCAATGATTCTCCTAAAGACGTTTATAATGCAATAGGATCAATTAGTGCAAAGGTTATCTAGCGTTCAAGATGTTATATCCACTACATTTTTCAAGGAATTCTTTTCAAGTTCAACACACTCGTTTAAGTCACCATGCCAATCGAACGTCCTACTTTACTATGTAATAGGCCTAACCAATCAGAGAAATAGGTCGAACGTCATCGAGTGCAAACCAAAATTTTGAGCTAGAGACTTCAAAATTACATATCTGTTTAGTAAATGTGATTGAGTTTGAATTCTAAATTTTCAGGTCATTTGGTGCACCCATGGGGCCATTAGGTGCATTTTTCTTCTGAAAGCTTGACCACTTCATTCATCTTGTATTCTGAAGTGCTTAAAGTAAAACATCTGTGATTATTAGCATTAACCACACTTTTAATCGAGTTAACAATTACTCCCTCATCGGGGCTCATAATGCACCGGAAGAGGTCAATTAGTGGAAAGGTCATCAAAAAATTAATATGTACAGTGTAATTTCTCCTACAATTTTAAAGAATTCCTTTTCATATGGAGAAACGGGTTGCTGTCAGTAATTTCCCATAATAATTCCAGTAATACGCACGCGCAGAGTCCGTTATTGTCACGGCGTGACAATAATCTTTCTAGTTCTTCTTCTTCTTCTTCCGACCAACTTCGAGGCTTAATAACTCCAAATTGGGTGCAGGTACGGTCTTTAAATTCCGCATATGACTTTTGAGAGTACATAGACTTTGATTCGTTATATAATAATATTCCATATTGAACCGGGAAAGGTCGTTTCGTGCAGAGGTCATATAATTTTCAAAATGCTACTCATTCTTCAGTTTTAAAGCTATCTTTTTCAAACTCGATGCACAGGTATAAGTCAACAACACAATTTAAAAAATTACTTTAAATTTCTAAGTAATCGAAACAGCCAATCAGATAAAACAGGTCAAAGGTCATTAAATGCAAACTAAAATTTTGAGCTAGACACTTCAAATTCAGAAGTCTGATTGGTACGTCTAATTCAATTCGAAATAAAAAGTTTCAGGTCATTTAGTGCAACCATGGGGTCATTAGGTGCATTTCTATTCTGAAAATTTGTCCTTTGCATTCATCAAGTATTCTGATGTGTCAACCGTTAGACAACTGTGATTCTCAGCATTAAACACACTTTTCACGGGCTTTGCAATGATTCTCCTAAAGACGTTTATAATGCAATAGGGTCAATTAGTGCAAAGGTTATCTAGCGTTCAAGATGTTATATCCACTACATTTTTCAAGGAATTCTTTTCAAGTTCAGCACACTCGTTTAAGTCACCATGCCAATCGAACGTCCTACTTTACTATGTAATAGGCCTAACCAATCAGAGAAATAGGTCGAAGGTCATCGAGTGCAAACTAAAATTTTGAGCTAGAGACTTCAAAATTAGATATATGTTTAGTAAATGTGATTGAGTTTGAATTCTAAATTTTCAGGTCATTTGGTGCACCCATGGGGTCATTAGGTGCATTTCTATTCTGAAAAATTGTCCTTTGCATTCATCAAGTATTCTGATGTGTCAACTTTGATTCTCAGCATTAAACAGACTTTTCACGGGCTTTGCAATAATTCTCCTAAAGACGCTTCTAATGCACCGGATAGGGTCAATTAGTGCAAAGGTCATCTAACGTTCAAAATGCTATATCTCCTACATTTTTCAAGGAATTCTTTTCAATTTCAGCACACTGGTGTAAGCCAACATGCCGATTGAACAGTCTACTTTACTACAAAATAGGCCTAACCAATCAGAAAAAATAGGTCGAAGGTCATTGAGTGCAAACTAAAATTTTGAGCTAGAGACTTCAAAATTACACATCTGTTTACAATGTGCGTTTGAGTTTGAATTCTTAATTTTCAGGTCATTTGGTGCAACCATGGGGTCATAAGGTGCATTTTTCTTCTGAAATTTTGACCTTTTCATTGAACATGTGTTCTGATGTGTCAACAGTTAGACAAGTGTGATTGTCAGCATTAAACACTTTAATTCTATTACAAGAGCAACGCGAAGCGTTGAAATGCGCCCACGAATGCATCGCAAATGGTGTGCTTATAGGGTTGTTTATTTGTATCATCAAAATGGCCACTAGATGGAGCAAAATGCATCAAATCCGTCGGGAAACCAGACAATGTCATCGTTTCTTTAAAAGAAAGCCACTTACCAAATTTCATTAAAATTCATCGAGGAACTTCAGAGAAACAGAGGGAAACGAAAAAAAAAATTGCCACTAGGGGGCGGAGTGTTCCTCGGATCCGTAAAAAGTCGTCGTCTTCTCGTCCTAACTTCATATAAATACACGTGATCCTGCAGAGGGCTTAGGAGATACACCTATGGGTGGATAAAAACACCACTAGGCGGCACCACAGAAGTCGAAGTCATTGGAAAAATTATTGTCAACCGTCCTCTTCATAGATAGCGTCATCTCACTAATAGATGTCTATGTGTCAAAGTTTATAGAAATTCGTTGAGGACCTTTGAAGATACAGAGTTAAACGTAAAAAAACTAAAATTGCCACTAGGGGGCACACCGGTACACCGATCTGTCCGAAAGTTGTCGTCGTCCGTTGTCAACTTCATATAAATACATTTGCTACATTTGATAAAGATCCTGTAGACGCTTAGGAGATACAGCCATGGGCGCAAAAACAAACAAAACTGCCACTAGGAGGCGCCACAGTAATCGAAGTCGCCGGAAAATCATCGTCACCTGTCTTCATCAGAGTACGGACATACATGCCAATTTTCATAAACATCCTTAGAGTGGTATGGTTGTTAGAGGGGCGGACGCCAAAAAACGACTCGAAAATAGTAAAAATGGCCACTAGATGGCGCAAAATGTCTCGAATCCGTCCGAAAACGAGAGAATAGCGCCAACTCATTAATATATGCCTAAGTGCCAAATTTCATGAAAATCAGTTGAGGACCTTTGAAGATACAGAGGCGAACGTAAAAAACTAAAATTGCCGCTAGGGGGCACAGCGGTATTCGGGTCGATCTGAAACTCGTCGCCCTCTGTCGTCAACGCCATAGAAACATATCTACCAAACTTCAATAAGATCCTGCAAGGGGTTTAGGAGATACAGCCGCGGACGCCGGACGCCCAGACAGAGATGACGGAAATATGCGACCACATATAAATATGTGGGCGCATAAAAATTGCTTACAATGCACCAGATAAGGTAAATTAGTGCAAAGAGCATATAATTTTTTCAAACTGTTATTTTTCCTCCATTTTCAAGGAGTTCTTTTGAATTTCAGTGCACAAGTGTAAGAGTACATGCCAATCAAATACATTAATTCACTAAGCAATCGGGTCATCCAATCAGAAACAATAGGTCACAGGTAATTGCAAACTAGGATTTTGAGCTAGACACTTAAAATTCGCCTAGTTCCAATTATAAATTTTCAGGTCATTTCATGCAACCATGGGCATTAGGTGCTAACTCAAACTTGGCTAGAGCCTTCAAATTTAAATGTGTGATTAGTACATATAATTAAAACAGATACTCATTAATCTTATTGTTTATTTTTCATTTGGCAAAGATACATTCAATAGTTGGAATATGGAAATGAACAACCTATAACAATCAAAACAGTTTGCCACTGAAAATAACTTCTACACCAGTTTTTTGTAGTCAAAAATGCATTGTGCTGCTTGAATCTGTACAAGTAGCATATGTTTTGAGTTGAATGAGGCATATCTCCTGACTCACTGCACATGTTGCAAAATGCAACATACGAACCAGACAGCTTAGCAATAGGACAAGAACTTTTCCATACATGGTATTATGAGAAGGAGAAATTTTAGACTAAATAGACAATTGACACTGATACGGCTATTTTAGGACTTCCATGCTGTGAGAAGCTAATTGGAGAAATGACCCTAGGAGGAATCAATTAATTTCAGGCATCCACCCAACTTGTCACCTTCTGAAGTACAATACCCTTCCCAAGCTCAAGGTTGAAATCAAAAGTTATAATACTGATCGCAGACAATTCACAAAGACTTCAAACTGGCAGAAAACTGGCTGCCCTCCCCCCTGCCCACTTGCAGCAGGTGGCCGTTGCTTGATGCAGCCTACTGATGAAACAACGCATACTCATAAAAAGCAATACATCAAGTTTTTAAATTTTCAACTCAAAACATATTCTAAACCCAAAGCATAAAAATCAGTGGCTGGTTGTTAGAGCACTTGAAAATGCTCGATTGGAAAGTTCTCACTTGTACCACAAGCAAAAGTGTAGGTAAGATTACATTCTGTAAACTTCATATTTTACAATGTAGACAGTGTTTGCCCATTCTCTATTATTCACTAAGAAGGAGACCATTATACATGTTCATACAATAGCTGTAGAGAAGCTATCCTTTCGAAGGCAGTGGACTTGGTATACAAGTAGAAGAATAAAATTCGAATTAAATAAACATACAATCACACTTAAAACTGCAGGCTCAGTCAAGATACATACTACAATGCGTTATGCATTAGTGGTTCAAATTTTTCTTTTACACATGCCAAGAATGGTAACTTTAGGGTTTTGAAACTGCAAAAGATAAATCTTGACATTAAAAGTTAAACTTATGAAAGAAGCTATAAATATAAAAGATATCCGTTTATCCTGGAAAACAGATCTAAACGCAACCCTGAATGTTAGTGTATTGAACATAGTTGCAAAAGTTAGTGGGTGCCTTAACAACAGTACGTTCTTACATATCACAAGAAAGTTGAAAAAGCTGTTATGGAATCACACGTGGAAACAATAAATAGTCTCTGCAATGCGTTTCGGTAAGTAAAATGCGATAAATATTGCGAGAGCGACTCGATATGTTTATATTTTTTCAACTGTGTGGAACTCAAAAAATAACGCCACTGTCACAAACCGATAAAATGAACGACAGCGACATCTATAGAAAAGCTTATAACTAACTAGCAATCCGTAGCATTACACTACTTAAGTTAAGAAACTCCCACCGTTACATAGTGGTCGAACTATAAGTGTCAACTTTGCCGAACTTTCACCGATAGCACTCAACATACATGTAGACTGAAAATTCAAAATGGCGGCGCCCAGTGACTCAGACTTGAAAAGTGTAACATCGAGACGGGCGGCTAGCAAACGTAAAATAACCGGATTTTTCAAACAGGCACACCTGTTGTTAAGTTCCACGGATGGTATTCCGAAGTCTGAATACAAAAAACTCTGAGATTCTATTCGAAATAGTATGGATGAACTGGAAATACATAACGAACGAGTGTTAGACTTTGAACTGAGTGAACTGGAAGACGTTAATAACGAAATGGCAGTAAACGATATTGAAGGTCGTGCTGAGGGCTACGTAGATGATGTGCGTAAATCTGCTCTACCTATAATGTACCATCTCACTGCTCGTGGTACAGAGCCCGAACCCTCACATGCTGCAAAACCTGAGAAACTCGAGTCAAGTGAAGCGACATCTGCCGTACGAATGGCAAAGGTTAAATTCCCTACGTTCTCAGGTGACTTGAGAGAATACAAACACTTCAAAGAACGGTTCATGTATTTTGACAAATCTCTGGGAGAAACTGAGTGTTTGTATCAGTTGATTGAATCAATGGACAGGCAAATGGAGAAAAAGAAAATAAAAAACTGTTTGAGTGTTGCTAGGGCGTGGGAGATTTTGGACAACGAGTATGGTGACGATGACCGCATAATCGACGCTTTGCTGAGAGACATCGACAACCTAAAATCCTATGACATAAAAGGGCGAGTTGACCTACCAGTTTTAGAAACATTTGTCGAAACATTGCAGTGTTTTGAGATTCAAGTAGAATCGCTCAGCTTATCGGGTGGTCTGAATGACAGGATTATTTTAACACAGATTCGACGTAAGATGCAAGAAGAACACCGCATTCAGTACTTGAAAAGCAACCGAGACGGCGAAACTGAAGATACACTGACCGGTTTGGTCAAATGGCTACACGAGCAACTAATTGTCTTGCAGAAAGCCAAAGACTGTGGCGAGATACCTGTGCAAAGCCAACAACAGCAACACAAGCGGTACAAAACAACGACGAATCACGCAACGGTGTCCCCTGGTACAAAACTACCATTAAAATGTCCTCTGCACCCCAAGTTCACTAACCATTTTTTGAAAGGCTGTAACAAGTTCAAAACATTGAAACAGGAAGCGAAATTTGACATCATGAAGAACAATAACATTTGCTTTAGAAGTGGACATAATAACTGCATAGCAGGAAAGCACCCATTCGATCAACAGAACTGCCAGTTCAAAGCTCCTTGCCAGATACCGACCTGTGGTACAGATACGCATTTCTCTTCGATATGTCCCATTGTATGCGGTCTCGATGGCTATGGTAACTCAGACAAGTCATCGTTTACTCTTGGTTTAATTACGCTGGCACCCGAGTTTCAATCAGTGAATTCTAATCCGACCTCCACTCCAGACATGAGCACTCGTGGTCAAGGCTTGGCCAATGTTTTGCCAACTGTGATGGGGGCATAAGTCATGGCACAAGAAAGGTGATGGTCCGTATTCTTCTTAACCAGAGTAGACAAGTTTCACTTATTCGTGAAGGTATCATTCCTAAGTCTGCTGATCACCATATGCAAGAATATCAACTCACCACAGTGGGCGGCAACACAATGAGTCAAAGGCTCCGAGTCGTCGACTGTGTGATTGAAGATTTGTCTGGAACACTATCTCGTAAGGTCAGACTCAATGAAATGCGAAAACCGTGCGGAGACACACCAATAGTTTCCAACCAGCAGATTGCACAGTATCCCCATTTACAGAACGTCAAGATAACCGAAGCTCCCTGTGACGTAATAGACGTGCTCCTGGGCGTAGACAATACTGATCTGATCACATCTGAGGAAGTAATCATTGGTCCGAAACTGGATGACCCCATCGCTGCCAGATGCCCGCTGGGGTGGTACATTCAAGGGGGGTCGTAATCCTTGTGAGCTTCAGTGTAATGCCCTACTACACTACGCACAAATATGTGCAGTAGGCGAGCTTGAAGAGTTTCTTGGTTTGGAGAGGATGGGTTTGGAGCCGAAACGTTGTAATTGTACTGCAAAAGAGCAGGATAAGCAGGCTGACGACTTTATGAAGCAAAGTGTCAGTCGACTAGAAGATGGTACATACCAGATAATTTTGCCGTGGAGGAAGTCTCCAGAGAAACTGCCAAACAACTACACTTATGCAATCAACAGACTTCAGGACCTAGAGAAACAGTTTTGCAACAGACCAGATGAATGGAGAGTTTATTGCGAACAGATGAGAGACCAGGTGTCCCGTGGCGTTGCCAGACTTGTTACTGAAGAGGAGCTGCTGAGAGACACTCGTGAAGACAAGGGAATGTGGTTCCTGCCTCATTTTTCTGTCAAGAAAGACTCGATTACTACTCCTGTGCGTGTTGTGTTCGACGGCAAGGCGAGATATCAAGGACACTCTCTCAAAGGTTACCTTGCGAAGGGTAAAAACATCAACAGCGATCTTTTTGATATTGCGTTACGATTTCAAGAGTTTGAAGTTGGTATAGCACCAGGTATTAGCAAGATGTTCCAAGCAGTTATGATAACACCAGAGGATGCTCGATTTCAACGTTATGTCTTTAGAGAGCATCCAGATTACCCTGTCAACGTCTACGAATTGAAAACGGTCACATTCGGTGACAAACCGTATCCAACTGCAGCAATTGTAGCGTTACGACATGCAGTTGACGAGCATGCACCTGATGATGTAGAGCTTCAACGCATCACCCGAGACCAGTTTTACATGGACGATTTAAACGATTCACAGAGAACACCCCAGAATGCGAGTCAGCTGAAGGGCCGCCTAACTGAAGTACTAGATAAAGGGAAATTCAAGATTCGCAAGTGGTTTTCCAACGTGAGCGAAATTCGTGAAGCAGAAATCGTTCCCAGCGATGGTGAGGCTGTTGTACGTGGAACCAAATGGAACCTCGAAAAAGACACTCATTGTGAAACCAGTCAAGATCGAACATGAAATGGTGACAAAACGCAACATTCTGAAGAAAACTTTCGTCCTACTACGATGTATTTGGAATGTTGTCAGGTGTTCTCGTACGCCCTAAGGTTCTGCTTCAACGTCTGTGACAATTTGAGTTAGACTGGGACACGCCATTAACACCCCAAAGTGAGCTATGCTCCATATGGGACGAAATCCAAAAAGATTTAGAACAAGTCAATACGATTGTCATACCTCGCTGTCTTGTCCGGGAAAAATTAAAGGCTCGACAATCCTGCCCACAGTGTCGCTACACGGTTTCAGTGAAGCCTCTGAGGATGCCATGGGTATGGGTGTTTGGCTACGTTGGTCTTATCCAGAGGATGACAGTGCTGAACTGTCGTTTGTTTGTGCCAGAGCACGAGTTACCCCGTTGAAACAGACAAGTATCCCACGCAACGAGCTTCAAGCGATCCTTCTTCTGTCACGGCTGATGATATGTCTTGCCAGAGCTCTAAGACTTGAAGTATCCTACAGGGGATTGTGAACCGACAATTTAACTGCAATATGCTGGTTACGAGGTCAGTCGAAATCTTTCAAGTCGTATGTAGCATACCGCGTTTGCAAAGTTACGTCAGAGTTTGATCCAATTGAAGACTTATTCTATGTTCCAACCAAACAGAATGTCATCGATCTTGTCTCACGTGGTGGTACGGCTGCTGAAATGCAACAAGTTATAGACTGACCAGAGTTCCTAAAACAACCGCCTGCCCTTTGGCCCACTACGCCAAAGACTATTCAGATTTCAGATGATCCCGAGCAAAAGAAGTTTCACGTCAGAAATGCCCACATGTATGACGTGAAAGTGGCTTTCACACCGTTCATTGACCCAAAGCGGTTCTCAAGTTGGTCAAGGCTGCTCATGGTCACTGCTCGTATCTTGTTTTTGAGAGATTTGCCAAGGTCTCAGTGGTTAAAGTCGCTGACGTCTCAGATTTCCAAATGGCCTTCTCGAGCGCACCTGAATGAAGCTGAGCTGTACTGGATCCGTTGGGCTCAACAGGAAATTGACTTCAAGAACCACCAGATAATGAGTCTTAGTCCTTTCTTCGACGATGAAGAGGGTGTGTATAGAGTTGGTGGTCGCATCAGAAAGGCACCGATTTCTTATGACATCCGTCACCCATATCTACTACCAAAGCGAAGTCACATAATCTGCTGTTTGTTCGTGAGAGGCATCGCCACGCACTCCATGGAGGACACCTCAGAACTGTCTTCGAAGTCCCTAAAACTTACTGGTTAATCGGAGACATTAACGTATCTCGACGCGTCGTTCACGAATGTGTGACCTGTAGACGTTACCGTGGAAAGCCTTTGAAGCGAAAGATGGCCGATCTTCCTGACTGTCGTATTACGCCGTGTACCCCAGCATCTAAGACTACGTTAGTGGACTATTTGGGACCAGTTAATTTGAAACTCACCAGAAACACCGTCTCCCAGGGTTACTGTGCGGTGACAAGGGCAGTCCATCTAACATGCGTTCAAGATCTCTCAACATCAGCCTTTCTCCAGGCGTTCGAGCGGTTCGTGAGCATACGTGGTGCACCAGCTATGATAATCAGCGACAATGCCACGTGTTTTCGAGGTGTTGATAATGAAATGAGAGAATTGAATCTTCGTCTCAATGGAGAGCAACTCCAATGCCGTTGTCAACGTTGCAACGTGGAATGGAAATTTGGGCCACCTGGAGGACTTCATCATCAAGGAGCGGTAGAGCGGATGGTGTGAGAGGTCAAAAAAGTCTATGCGGTACATGGTGCAAGCTGACAAGCTCCCATTCGTGGAGTGGGAGGCAGTGCTCTGTCAGATATCGTCTTTGATAAATAACCGACCACTTACAGCCATGTCGTCCTCACCATTGGACGACGCCCCTATTACACCCAACCACTTCCTGATCGGTAGAGGTAACCTGCCAAGTCCTCAAGTCCCATGTACTGAGTACACTGCTAACTTCAGAAAGCGTCGCGAGTTGTGTAACGCCATGGTAGATGGATTTTGGAGAAGATGGTTAACTAACGTATACAAACTGTCCTCTCGGCGGAAATGGTTGGATTTTAGTGATAATCTAGCGAACAGAGATGTTGTTCTAGTAGTTGACGAAAATGCCAAACGTGGATTTTGGAAAAAAGGTGAAATTGTGAAAACGTACTCCAGAGATGGTGGACTGATTCGTGTTGTGAACATTAGATTTTCAGACGGCCATATTATTAAGAGACCCGTAACTAAACTTGTTCTATTGATGAAGAACACTGATAGACTCGATTGACATTTGAACTTTATTACACGATGCTGGACACTGAGTTTACGTTTGATAGCATATTGTGTGTTTCTAGTTAGACTTTAGTGTGCTCTAAGTGTTTACTAGTGGTACATGTGTCAGTCTGTGCCTAAGAACTTTTATATTTTTTAGTATTTTCGGCATTCCTGTCTGTTTAGTGTCCCCTGGGATGTCATGCAATGGACTGCTAGTTAGTTATAAGCTTTTCTATAGATGTCACTGTCGTTCGTTTTATCGGTTTGTGATAGTGGTGTTATTTTTTTGAGTTCCACACAGTTGAAAAATATATAAACATATCGAGTCGCTCTCGCAATATTTGTCGCATTTTACTCACCGAACGGCATTGCAGAGACTTTATTGTTTCAATGTGTGATTCCATAACAAGTAGGAGCTTCAAGCAATGTCCGTGATGAATACGGTGGAAAAAGGTTGACAGCTGTCAACATAAAGGAATCCAGAATTCATGTCTCATTCATGACAGTTTGGTCCAATTACTCTTTCCAATATGAAATCTAAATAATGTAAGCATACTTCCACTTTCTTTGATATTCGCAGCTGGCACACATGCTACTACGACCAAATGGTCAAACAATAGTATATAACTATCTGAAGGTGTTTCACCTAAAAACACTACACAGTGCTTAAATGTTGCTGGATGTCTGCACTTTAGATAATTTCAGAGCGCCAGCAAGAAAACTGGATCCTCAAGCTGTTAGCTTGAACAGCAGGTTAACAAACATACCTAACTTTACAAACACAAAGAAGTGTACAATGTGATCAAGAGCCATTATTTGTGTGCCAGTACTTTCTTACAGCAATCAAGGCACAACTCTGGACATGCTTACGCCTGAAGTGAGCATCAGTATTATATTTCCTTACAAAGTAAAGATTTTGTCTTAACCCAAACAATGACGGATTACTCCGGTATTTTTCTGCCATCAGATGGCGCTGTTTGTTTCGAAATTGTTGATCAACACTATACCTTTCAGTTATTGCTTTTCTTTTCTTGCATTTAAACTGCTCGTCAGTGGCATATCTATCGGTAGTTGCTTTCTTTTGCCTATTCCTAAACTGTTCATCCTCAGCATACTTTTTGTTATTGCTTTTCGTTTCTTGCTTTTAAACTGCTCATCAGTGGCATATCTGTCAGCAGTTGCTTTCTTTTGTATCACCCTAAACTCATCATCCTGGGCATACCTCCCAGTTATTGCCTTTCTTTTTTTCTTCTCAAGTTTTCATCATTTGCATATCTATTAACCATTGTCTTCTTTTTTACTTCTCGTTCTCTTCCTTTTTCAACACATCTGTACTTTAAACTAGAAGATTTTGACTTCCTTAATTGACATCCTGCATTCTCATGGTATTTTCCTATCTCTTTTTTCTTTTTCGTAAAATTGTCATTTTTCTGCGCTCACTAACAGTCATTTTTAATGGTGCCTGTACATCTGTACAACTTTCCCCCACATGTTCAGTATAATCACATGATTGCAAGTTACTTAATGTATTTACTTCCCTAACATCAATAACCATTAGCTCATACTGGGTAGAGGATCGAAGGTTTGAAATATTGCACAGTGTGAGTATTCTCCATATCAAACAGTCCAAGTTATTAAATGCCAGTACTATGGCAGTGCCCTCTGGTGATACTAAGCCATTACAATCCCTGGAGTGGGAATGGAACACGCCATACAACCAGTTGAAGTCTCTAAACAAAGCAATGCAATAACTTCCTGTCATTAGCAATACCTGCTCAACACCGTTGTCAAGACACTCTAGTGCAGTTTTCAACAATCTGGCTTGCATTCTCAGGATCATCATGCTGCAAATGTCCAGCCATCCTAGACAATGATTTCATTCTGAAAGTAACATCGTTTACTTCAAATTCAGTTGGCAACTCATCTAATGACAAAAGAGAATTGACAAACTTGTGCTGCTGTATTAAATTGCTTCTCACTTCATTATATAAATGATCACCTGCATCCAAGATGTTGTTCAAGTCGTGCATTTGAATCAAGTCTATTCGATTTGCTTGCCCACTTATTGCATGATATACCAGTGAGTTGCATGTGTACTGATTACCTCTTGACATGTAACTGTTTTTAGAGTGACCTTGGTTATAGCTAGCACAACACCGATACACTGGTTTTTATACTTCTACATTACTGCAGTAGTCAATGCAGGTTGTATTACCTCACTAGCTATTCACACACACTTTTCCCATCTAGCTTTGGCAGACATCGATTGCTTACGCTTCCTAGGCATTTCGAAATGTACTCATTGATGTCCTCGTAATAAATTACTAGGCAATTTGATAAGCAGCAGAAGTGAATGGAAATTTAAAGACAGCTATTTTTCAGATTATATTTGTTATTGAATAATATATTAACTGTACACAGTATTCAGAAATTTTCATTATGACAATATATGTTGTAGAACCACGGGAACGGATGCAAGTTTCTGGTACTCAGTTAGTTGCGACCTCTTTATTTCTTTTCCACTCGGTTTACCAAAGAGATCAACTAAAATCGAACCGAGCTTATGTTTGGGTGACCTCTTATTGTGTTTCTGATAGTCACTCGGTTCGCCAAAGAGGTCAACTAAAATCAAACCGAGTTTACGTCTGGGTGACCTCTTGTGTTTCTGATAACCACTCGGTTCACCAAAGAAGTCAACTAAAATCAAACCGAGCTTATGCCTGGGTGACGTCTCGTGTTTCTGATAACCACTCGGTTCACCAAAGAAGTCAACTAAAATCAAACCGAGCTTATGCCTGGGTGACGTCTCGTGTTTCTGATAACCACTCGGTTCGCCAAAGACGCCAACTAAAATCAAACGGAGCTTTTGTCTCCCTTATGTATTCTGTAACTCGGCTTGCCAAAGGTTGAAACTCAAACCGAGATTTTGTCTCCGTTATGTATTCTTTAACTCGGCTTGCCAAAGGGTGAAACTCAAACCGAGATTTTGTCTCCCTTATGTATTCTATTACTCGACTTGCCAAAGGGTGAAACTCAAATCGAGCGATTGTAAACCTTTGATTCTTTTACTACTCAGCTTGTCAAAGGAATAAAATTCAAACTGAGCAGGTGGAAGAGCTGAAAAAGAAATGGAAAGAATGATCAGAATATACAAAAGCCAACATAACATAGTTATTAAAGGGATATTATTTCTTTATACTATAGATCTACTATACTAGAAAGTCAAAAAATAAACCACATTAGGCCATCAACAAGTTATGTCACGAACTTTTCCAAATGATGACAGCAAATGCTTTCCATACCAATATAAATAATTCACCAACAACTAATAAAATGTGTCGAAACGTCGTCAACTTTGACAAAGCTGGCTAACCATTCCAAAAGAGGATTGCTTCATATCCCTCCCATATGACCTCTAATTTCACTTTGACAACAGAAATCAGTTGCTCCCATGGCAAGGAAAGATTTGAGACCAGCCCATTGGGGTTGACCAGTGTACTACGACTTTTAATGCTTAGGACAGAGATCACCCATACAAAATGGAAAACTGTGACATCATCAAACAGAAAATGCACTTTATGTATGTGAGACTGCACTGCCTCCTAGCATCAGACATGTTATCAGTAACGACGAATATTAACCCCAAAGGAAATTCTGAATACCACTGTGCAATAATAAACTACAATCATAGTTTCAATTCACTTGTATTGAAGTTTGTATGCAAGTGCGTGAGAGTAAGCGTGCGTCTGCTTGTCATCAGGGTTCATTTGCCAGAGTAAATGCGATGTAATGATCTAGGTGTGCATTGTATCCAAAGAAATGGGGCTATTCGGAAAATCTACAATAACTAGAGGGCGTGCGTGTACTAGTGGTGATAGATTAGCAGCCTCGATTTCGCGAGCCCTTTAAATACATGGTGAAATGGCTTGGAGTCGTGCCAACTGAATCTGAGATTGCGTAAAAAGGGTGCTTCTATGAGAGGAAGTAAGCACGACCTCATACAAAGGTAAGGTTTATGATTATTTTAACGATTATTCCATGATTATTCTACCGATGCCTGTTAACTGAGGCACTCACCGATGTCGACTTCGCGGCAGTCAGTCTCCAGCCAGAGTCTGGTTAATCTTTGTATGTTGTAATATGTGATACGATACATAACGTAGCAATCGGGATCTTTTCGTACATCAAAGCATTATTATTGTTTGGAATGATTTCTAAAAGTTTATCAGTGACAGTTACATCAATCAATGCTGAATGTTTATGCTGTCAACTCGATACAGGTTAATGAGTTAAGATTACAATCCAATCCCAATGGCAAAGGGTACGTGAGTGATAAATATCCATTGCAATAGACTATTTGTTTACTCCCTATCATATGTCTTCTGGAAATCTATTACACGTTGAAATGGAAATCTATCACGTCAGTTTTCACGTAACCTTTGGTTTTTAGGTTTGAAGGCTTGTACCGTGCAGAGGAGATATGCATTGCTTCTGCACTGTCCCTGAATGGACAAA